>JASAMZ010005113.1:0-47885 GCA_030248115.1 Linhomoeus sp. GSCO2_2 | reverse complement strand
AATCTTTGGTGGAAATGGGTACCCAGCGCCATTGTACGCCGGAATGTCACAACTCGATTTTTTACACCGAAATTTAAAAAAAAAATTTTTTTCTTTTGGCCATAACTTCCGCGTGGGACCACCTAGGAAGCTGAGGGTCCTTTTCCAAGGTAGATATTCTCGAGGACTATAACATATCCAAAAATCACTAAAATCGGATAAGTATTGCGACAGTTATGGAGCGGTAAACTTTTGCGTAGTTCAAAAAAACGCCGTTTTTTCAGTTTTTTGAATTTTTCTCAAAATTTTTTCACTACGCGAAAAAAATGAAGGTGCTTCCACACCTACTATCCCTCGAGAGCTATCGATAAAAAAACCGTTTGCAAATCGGATCAACCACGCAAAAGTTATCGTGGAAAAACGGATTATGAAATCGGACCCTCCACTATAGCACTCCGCCTTTTCAAGTCGGAGTGCTAAAAAGCGGAGTGGTTTTGAGCTTTGAATTTTTACTGAGATTGTAGCAAGGCCCTTTCCGGTTTCGTGCAGCGTCTTTGACTCTCCTCGCGACTACACTTTATGGAGTGGTCTTGCTACGCAACATTGGTATCGCTCGGGTTTAATTCTTTACACCAAGAAAATCATCTTTTCAGACTAAATTAAAAAAAGACACTGGAATCTAACGCAAAACTACAGGTTAATTGTGAACATGATTTGATGTTGGCTTGCAGTGAGCTCTTCAGCGATGTCAAGACCGCCGCTCTGCAACGCACGAGTGCCAAGATATAACAAACCAAAATCTGCAGTTTTCATCGTGCTTTGGTTACCGTTGCCCTCTCATTGACCTTTAGAAACTTTTTATTGTCGGATTCTTGCTCAGGAGGTCGAGCGCTTCATTTTGCTATGCGATTCGACTAGGTAGGTTCGATGAAGTTTTGACTTTTCGCGGACATTACTTCGGGATACTGTAGCGCGCAATTTTTAAAACTTGTTATTATTTCGACGTCACAGTTCGCGAGAGTAGTCCGAGGGCTACCCGTCGATGTGTCGAACTCAACCCAGCGACGTCAGACAAGCGAGTTATTAAGCCCGAAGCAAGCGTGTCGTTTCCAGTTTTCGACGCGTTTTGATTACTGTAGCTCTCTGTTTAAACTTTTAAAACTTTTTGTTGTCGGATTCGTGCTCAGGAGCTCGAGCGCTTCACTTTGATATGCGATTTGACTAGCTTCGGTCAACGTTTGTCTTAAAAGGGACCTCACTTTGGGATACTGTAGCGCGCGAGTTTGAAAACTTATTTCAGTTTTGAACACTCAGGTGGCGAGAGTAGTCCGTGGGCTACTCGTCGATGTGTCGAACTCAACCTAGCGACGTCAGACAAGCGAGTTATTAAACCCGAAGCAAGGTGTGTCGTTTCCCGTTTTCGACGCGTTTTGGTTACTGTAGCTCTCTGTTTAAACTTTTGAAACTTTTTGTTGTCGGATTCGTGCTCAGGAGCTCGAACGCTTCACTTTGATATGCGATTTGACTAGCTTCGGTCAACTTTTGTCTTAAAATGGACCCCACTTTGGGATACTGTAGCGCGCGAGTTTGAAAACTTATTTTTGATTTGTCTACTCAGGTGGCTAGAGGAGTCCGCGGGCTACTCGCCGATGTCTCAAACTCCACCCTACGACGTCTGACGAGCGAGTTATTAAGCTCGAAGCGAGCGTGACGTACGAACGAACGTATGTACGAACGAACGTACGAACGTACGCACGCACGCACGCCGAGCTCTTGATAGGGTTCGCTCGGCTGAGGCCGAGCGAAAAAACCCAATACTTGACTAAATCGCATTCCATCCGAAAAGTTGGCCAACTCGTACAGGATGTATCCGGGAGAGTGTGTCGTCGCGACGCGCCTCGATCTACAGCCTCTCTCCGGGCGGCACTCGCCTGAGCAAACAACGGACGGGAAGCAAATGCGGCGACGGAGCAGCAGCTTCCGCTGTAGCTCCCAATGGCCAGCCAAGTACACCTACTACTGTAGCTTCGACTTGACAATGGACGTGGCGCAGTTACAGTAGAGTAGACGGGCCAGTGCGTACCACCCAACTCGCTCCAAGGCGCCTGCGCCGTCCACTGCGAAACCGACGGGCGCTGCGTCGGTTTCGCCCTGCACACCGCCGAGAACCGCTGCGTCTTCTACTTCGCAGAGGACGCGGCCGTCGCCTCCGTCGTCCAAGACGCCGACTTCGCCGCACTCTACCTGAAAGAGAATCGTCCGTCGTTCCTGTGCTCCTCCCCCGGTAGGGTTCGCATACGCGACCTCTCGCCGCTCCTTCAGTCGGCGGCTGCGGCAGGCTGGCGACGAGCGCGAATCAAGCCGGCATCGTCCCCACCATCGGCGGCACCGGTGAGGACGCCGTCGCCGTCAACGTCAGCTGCTCCGAGCCCCTCGCCCCACTCGTGGACACAGGAGACAGGTCAGGTCTTCAGTCATCACAGCGCCCTGGCCGCCTGCTCCGGCGGAGGCCACTGGGAGGTGGAGGGCGTCCCGCTGAAAGGACCACTGTCGTGCCAAGGTTCGCCGTTCTGGGCGGACAGACAGAGACTTTTTAGGAGCAGTAGAAGACTCTTTCGAAGTTCGTCAGACCTCGATTGCAGCTCGGCTGATGTGGAGAGAGCCCGTGAGCGCTGATATGCCAGGACACAGCTTCCCAGGTACCTGGTTTCCCGTGCCCACCAACTTCGAGCAGTGCATAGCGGTGTGCGAGTCGGAGAGCTCCTTCACCTGTCTCCTGGTGGCCTTTGTTGACTGGGCCCACCACTGCGCCATCATCGACACGGGGGGTCTCGGCCTGGCCGACGTTCCCGAAGTGACCTTCAGCCAGCGAGTGATCCTGGTCGAGCGCGGCTTCTACCCGCCAAGCAGTGTTGCCGCGAGTAACTTTTTAACTCTTAAAAAGTACGAGTACTCGAGTACAGTACAGTATACTGTACTGTACTCTATAGATTGTTGGCCTAAAAGTACTGTACTGTACTGTACTCATTAGAATCTCAGAGTACTTTTTAGTACTGTTTAGTACTTTTTAGTACTCGTTGTACTATTTAGAACTTTGGTCATTCTATGTTCCCCACATACAGCATAATCTGTGTTTTGACAGACCGAATACACCAATTTACGTTAAGATTCGTGCAGAATTGTCGAGAATTGATGCTTTGTTTTTGAAGAAACTCCCACTTCAAGGCTGATAACCAACTTGAAACTGCTGCGTTGCATGTGTCAACATCAAGAAATTTCGCTAATAAATTGCAACCTTTCTTTATTTCAGATTTCTCTGTACTTTTTAGTACTTTTTAAGTACTAAGTACTTTTTAGTACTGTACTCATTAGTAAATTGGGGAGGCTGTACTGTACTGTACTGTACTTTTTAAAATTTTTGGACAAAAGTACTGTACTGTACTGTACTCTTTAGAAAAATCGTGTACTTCGGCAACACTGCCGCCAAGTCAGTCAGTGTGCGCTTCCAACATCGGGAGTGGAAGGCAGGCAGCCTGTCTGCCGAATGCCATGGCGCACAGGAACGCCGATTGTGTGTAAGGAAAGGCGACCCTCCTCTCGAAATTGAGGCACGCGCGTCTCACAGTGTGGGGGGGGGGGGGGGGAACCTCGTTCTAGCTACAGTCGGGGACAACTTCAGGCAACTGGTCGACGCCGTTGATGGGCTGCATCGATCCGGCCGACTCCACCCAACTCACCGACTCGGTGGAGGACTGCCGGAGGGCCTGTGAAGCTTCTCCCACCTGCCAGTCCTACGCGTGGACCCTTCCAAATGGCCCAGACGACGCCCTGAAGTGCCGACTGAGCGCCAAGAAGAAGGCTGACACCGGCGCCCTATGGCAAGCTCCCTGCAGCGGTGGCGGATGGCGCACCCTTTTCGTCGAGAAGCAGCCCTGACGACCTGCATGCAGCTTTTGGATGATTTTAGACGATTGCACCCTTATAGTAGGCTGTAGTTTCAGAGAGCGGTGTGCGACGCGATTCGTGCGGCAGCTGGGTGGTACATATGTAGCTCGATAGTTAGCAGAGCGTTGCACAGTGAGCCTCACTAGGTGGAGGATGCGATTCCCCACTAGCAGCCAATCGATTTGCGTTGCGCACATCTGCTCTCTCTCTCTCTTCCATAGAACCCGCACCTTCTCCAGCGACTCCTCTGAAATACGTACAGTATCCATCCACGCGTCGAACAGTATTCTCCCACTTTCCCTCTCTTGTGCTTTAAACTTGGCACTCTTGGCACACAGCTGTCTGAGGTCATCATCGTTCATGGTCATGCATGACTAAGCTGGGGCCGTTGAATATGGGACTCTATGAAGAGACGGCCACGTTATAGACTCAAATGAAGTGCCTACAGTATGTTGGGCGAAAACAACGGCAATCGTATGCCTAATTGCAGTCTAACAGTCATGGCCGCAGGAACCACGTCAGAACGTCGGGTCTTTCACGTGGTAAACAACACGCATATCCACATATTGTCTCGCGGATGTCCTCATAGTTGCCCCATTACCACAGAAGGCGATCACGCGAAAAACGTTGCTGTGAAGAATCGACACAACTCGATTTCGCTTCCAAGTTAGTGTCTGCAGTCTGTAGGACACAATTTCCTCACCTCCTGTGGTAGCATACGTGTAAGCGTCAACCGGAGAGGGGGGGGGGGGGGCGTAGGACCCCTCAGGGGGGGGGGGGGGGAGTCTGAGGCCCCTGGAGGGGGGGGGGGGGGTTGTCCTACACCTGGAGGGGGGTCCTAAATGACCTAAAAATTTTGCCAAAAGAATCCCGCAGGGCAGCGTCTTTGGCCCCCTCCTGTTCCTCTGCTATGTCAACTGCGCTGGTCGACTAGCCCTTCCGGCACCGCCTTCAGTAATGTTGGTATCGGAAGCGGTTTGGCCTTGTGATACCAAGTCAGAAATGGAGCGGTCACCGCCGGTGACCGCCACTTTAATGTTGGTATCACACCGAACAAGCTCCGGTATCAAAAACTTGAGTTTGTATTCTGACTGACATTGCATAGAGTTGCGTTCTTTCTGCAGAGAGTGCGAGAGCTCATCGCCCGTATTGCTCCGCTTCACGAGCTCCCCCTTCGCAAGAGGGTATTGCTTAGCAATATTGATATCGCCCGGGATTTGGTTTTTAGAGCAAGAAAATCCCTCTTTCGAGCAACGCTTTTAAAAAAGTGACAAAAACTTGTCAAAGTTTTGACAAACATGTGACAAAGCACAAAAGAACGCACAATGAGCAATCAAGTCGTGTCGTACTTCTGTCCATGGAGCAAAACAAAGTTTATTTTCTAATCGCAACATGAGCAATTCAGAAAGTTCCAGAGTAAAACTCAAAACTATTGTTTCTGTGATGCATGTTATAGTCAAGTACAAAATGTTTGCTGACACATGACAGAGCACGCCGAGAGCTTACAATTGACGTGTCGATTGCCGCTCTATGACGTAACACGAGCAAGTTAGAACCGTTTTGTGCTTTTGCACCTTCGGGTTACTGTAACTCACGAAATTCAAATTTTCAAGTTTCGCAAATAATCCGTGAGCCGTGAGCTATCCACTGAGCTCGAGATCGTCTCTCTACAACGCAAACTGAGCGAGTTAGAGTAATTTTAGTGTTCGAATTTCGAGAATGGCGTTTCCCGTGGTGCGTGTTTGCGTAATGTTAAAAATTGTTGCTGCCGCATGAAAGAACACGTCGAGAGCTTTCACCTGACGTGTCGATCGCCGCTCTACGACGTAAGACAAGCGAGTTAGAGCCGTTTTTCGTTTTCGGACTTTTGGGTTACTGTAACTCGCGAATTTCAAACTTTGAGTTTCAACCAATGCGAGAACAAATGATCAATGAGTCGAGAGCTATCCAAGGTGCTCAAGATCACCTCTCTACTACGCAAGACAGACGAGCTAGAGCCGTTTTGCGTTTTAAACCTTCGGGTTACTGTAACTCGCGAATTCACATTTTTGAGTTTCGACCAATGGGAGGACAAATGATCAGCGAGTCGAGAGCTATCCACTGACCTCGAAATTGTCTCTCTACGACGCAAGTTGAGCGAGTTAGAACGATTATAGCGTTAAAATGTCGAGAATGGCGCTTTCGGCGGTGCGTGTTTGCGTAATTGAAAGAACTTTTGCAGTCGCATGAAAGAACGCGTCGAGAGCTTTCACCTGACGTGTCGATTGCCGCTCTACGACGTAAGACGGGCGAGCTAGAGCCGTTTTGCGTTTTGACCTTCGGCTTACTGTAGCGCGCGCAACTCAAACTTTTGAATCTCGACTTCTCTTAGTGGAATGATCAGTGAGTCGAGACCTATTCGTAGAGCCCAAGATCGTTTCTCTACGTCTTTCCAACGCCGAGATCCGAGAGCGTTACGCACGCACGTACGTACGCACGTACGCACGCACGCACGCCGAGCTCTCCTAGGGTGTCGCCCGGCTGAGGCCGGGCGAAAAAATGGGATTGATATCAAAATTCTTGGTACCTTATAATTTTCAGATGCGATACCAAGAATACGACCCACTTCCGATACTGACGGGGCCAAGAAGATGTGATACCAAGATGCTGTCATATCGAAACCCATTTGGTATCGGATACTGGTCGGAATATTGGTATCGGAACTCAAAACGGGAGCTCTTGGTATCGATTTGATGGCCTTCTTGGTATCTCAACTGGATGCGGTACCAACTTCCACTCGGTATCTGAACTGAAATGTTATGATACCAAGTTTACAGCTGTCATGTAACTAGCGGGCTGACATACAGCATATTCTTGGTATCACACCGGTTTTTATTTGCGATACCAAGAATCTTGTTGTTTTACGCTAATCTTGGTATCACCTGCTTGGCATACCAAGATTGCGTTGCGATACGGGCTAATCTTGGTATCGGCCACCCACGGACATTAAAGTCCGAGGCGGTGCCGGAAGGGCTAAAGCTATCTCAAGGATGTCGAGTAGTCTTGTTTGCAGGCGATATTTGCCTCTTTAAGCCAGTGCCAAAGGAGGTAGACTACATCGATTTCCAGCGCGATATAGACGCCGTGAATGATATGACTGAGTCCAGACACCTGTCGTTGCAGCCCCCAAAGTGCAAATTTCTCCTGTTTCGTCTGCGCCTAGGCGAGTGTCGACTCCAGACCTGACTTTGAACGGTGTCACTCTCGAGCGCGCCGATGAATGGCGATACCTAGGCGCTAGGCGTTACTCTGGACTCGAAGCTGTCGTTTGCTTCTCACACGGCCTCCTCTACCGTAAGTAAAATCCAAACGAGCGGTCGGCGTGTTGCGTAGGAAATTCCGCGGTTTCGCTCCCAACGCTGTTCTCTTGCGTGTCTACAGCGCGTGCATTTTACCTGCGCTACACTACGGTGCGGAAGTGTGGCATCCGGCAATGGCTTACTGTAGACACGATATTATGCGGGTACAGATATACATAGAATGATGGCGCGGCTCCTGTGCAACGATTACCGCTCTACTTACAGCGATCTCCTAGCGCTCCTAAACTGGCCTCCCATATGGAAACGCGTCCTAGTGTTGCGACTTCGTCTTTTCCACAAGCTGTATGTACTACAGTAGTCACTTCGACACCTGTGAAGAAGCGCCCCTGTCCCTCCCCCTCCCTACACCCTTCTGCTGAGACGGTCCCCCTTCCTCCACTGTTCCACTGAGACCGTCCCCCGTTCTGGAACTCTGCCGCTCGCCTATCCCACCCCCTGTGGCTGCCTTGGACTGGTTTCCCCTTTCCCCCTCCTGCTGCGGACTGACTACGAAGACTCGACGAAATCCCCTTGAACTTAACCGCAGCCTGAAACCAATGTAGTAGCCGCCTTTGAAGAGTAACTAGCCTCTAAATAAGTTGTGCGCCCCGCAGTGGTAATACCCACCGAAAAGTGAGGCATATAAGCAGGCCTGATTCAGTGAACAACATCCTTGTGTATTCGACTTCCACTCGCTGCGACCCTCGCTTCTGTGTGTCTACCGTGTACTGCCTGACTCGCCCGACTTGAGAAAACCAAAGTTCCATCCAATTGAATTACGACGGGAGGTTTAACGAAACTGACCGTTAGGTGAATCTCGAAATAACGAACCCGACCCAGAAAGTGGCGTTGACTTACACCACTTCGCCACAACATCCTACTCACTCGGACCATCAATAGGCGAAGTGCGCTCTCAGACATACTATCTTGTGCAGTAGACTTACGATTTTCAGAGGCAGGAATTTGCAATCTCTTCCTGTTTACCGCCGCAAAAATTTGGAACGTCCTGCCAGACTACGCCGTTTGCAGTACATTACGTCGTTTCTCTGTCTTTCTAAATGGTGCCGAGTTTCTCAACCTGCTGCGTGATAAGAGCTTTCAGCCTGAGGTGCTCATACACTAGGATCTGTGATTGGTGTATAGGTTCTTTGTTTCTTGCCTGGTCTGCCCCATTCGCTCCGCGATTGGATTACGCTACTGTGTACTGTGCCGGCTTGTCCAGAAGAAGAACTTTGAACTTTGAACTTTGAACCTTATCTGCGCGATCATCATTACGGCTGCTGCGCAAGCGAAAACCCACCGCTTCTCGCAGCCTAACCAATCAATCTTCTCTGAGGTCCATACGGTTGCATAACATGGAGACGCATGTTGCGGTTGCTACGCAGTCGCTACATACGTGGGTTGCGAAATCAGCCGGCCTCAGCCGGGCGACACCCTACGAGAGCTCGGCGTGCGTGCATGCGTCCGTCCGTCCGTCTGTAACGGTGCCAGATCTCGGCGTTGGAAAGTCGTAGAGCGACGATCTTGGGCTCTACGGATAGGTCTCGACTCACCGGTAATGTGCCTCGAAAAATCGACATTCAAAAGTTTGAATTGTGCGCGCTACAGTAACCCGAAGGTCAAAACGCAAATCGGCTCTAGCTTGCTCGTCTTGCGTCGTATAGCGGCAATCGACACGTTAGGTGAAAGCTCTCGACGCATTCTTTCATGCGACCGCAAAATTTTTGGCACTCCTCCCCTCCAAAAGGGAGGAGTGCTATAGTGATGGTGCGGATTCTGTGTAAATTCAAACGCTCATAAGTCGGGCTAGAATTGGCCGATCGGGGCGAATTTTTTTTTATTCGATAGGTCTCTGGATGGAAAAGCCTGCATCGAGGGTCTCGACTTCCGTCCGGGACCCGATTTTTGGTAAGTTGCCAAAAACCCGGTTTTTTGGCCTCCGGCGAACTTTGGACGCTTAGAATAGTGTTCCGGTAGAACGGAGCGAGACGAGCTTTGGGCCAAATATGTAAAAGACATTGGGCTACCCGAATCGCGTGGTTTCGTCGGGCCTTGTCCGGGCCTGCCCGGGCCGGGTAGCAAAAACCGGGTTTTTCGACCCAAAAGTAGGGTTCAGAGTCCCGCTTGTAATTTTGTTGTTTTTGAATGCAGATGTAAGATATTTGGTGTGAGACAACAACTTGGATAGCTCTACCCGGAATCGTTTCATATAGTGGGCTAAGAAGCGGGACCCGGCGGGAAATTCACCCCAAAGTTGAGTCCCGGGTTTCCGGGTGAAACTTCGGGCAGGTGTAATTTGTGGTAATGTATTCGGACCGAGACGGGGCAAACACCATTCGATAGAGCTCGACGAGCTTCAACTCTGTAGTAGGTCGTTTCTCTCTAAATGGCCGAATTTGGGATGAAAATTTTAAAAAATCGATTTTTAGGTCGAAATTCAAAAGTCTAGCGTTTCCCATTTCTTGCTGTGCTGATCGATTACGCTGATGTTTGGCGAGCTTGTGGCACCTTTAATGTCTTCATTGTGGCAGAAGCACAGATTTGGGCAGGGCCATTTGTGGGCAAGATTTAATTTTTTTTGCGTCGTTTTTCGTTATTTCGGTGCAAAGTGGGGCCAGTTGAGATATTTCTGTGTCAGTTGGACTTTCACGTGTTAGAGCATCAAAAGATACGTTGTTTTTGTCAGAAGCACTTTTTTCGTCCGATGTGTATTTTGGCGGAAAATTTGAATTCAAAATTTTGGCTGCAGGATTTGTCTGGGGCACCTACCGTGTAAGTACTCGATTCCGGCTTTTCTGGGACGCTGATCACGAATTTGACGTTGTCCTTTCGTTTTGAGATGTGTGGGACCATTTTTTCGCCGCGCCTCAGCGCGGCGAGGTGTATATATACGGATGACAATGTGTGTGTGTGTGTCTGTCTGTGTGTGTGTGTGTGTGTGTGTGTGTGTGTTTCCGTCGCACCGAAGTAAAGTCAGTGACATGTGTGGTCAAGTAGAGTCGATGTCGCTGAGTACGGATCCGATGTCCGTTTCTGTTGCTAATTTCGCATTTTCGAGATATTCGCAATTAAAATTCAAAAATGTCGAAAATCGACTTTTTCGTCCGATGCGCTAGCCGCGAAATTTCTTCAGAAATGGAAGGAGCATGGACCGCGGATAATTTGTAACACAAAAGAAATTTTTGCAAATGTGGAATTTAATAGAAAGAAGCGATTATTTGTCAAAAATTGCATAAATTGACTAAAATACAACGTCATTTATTGACGAATGTGAATGCAGAAATGGAAAGGTCGTATGCCAATAAGGATTTGTGACATAGTTTTGCAGTTTTCAAAAGTTGCAATTCTGAGATATTTTCAATCAAAATATGGAAAAGTCGAAAATCGACTTTTTCACGTGATGATATAGCGGCGAAATTTCTTCAGAAATGGAAAGAGTATAGACTGCGGATAATTGTAACGCAAGAGAAATTTTTTTGCAAATATGGAATTTAATAGAAATACGTGATTATTTTTCAAAATTCCGTAAATCAACAAAATAGAACGTCGTTTTTTGACGAATTTGAACGCAGAAATGGTAAGGCCGTATGCCAATAAGAATTTGTGACATAGTTTTACAGTTTTAATAAATTCCAATTTTGAGATATTTAGAATTAGAATTTTAAAAAAATGTCAAAATCGAGATTTTCGTCTGATGGCCAGAACAGCTGTTTATTGATGAATGTGCACTCGGAAACAGAAATGCGTACGCTGAACACAGGAATTCGCTCGCACCAAACTTTTGGCAAGTTTTTTTGTTGGATGTGACGTTTTCACACAGGTAGGAAACATCAGATAAACGGCGTCGTATCATGCCGATAACATAGAGCGAACGCGGCGATATCACTGAGCTTCAGATCAGCTGTACAGACAACCGTATCGTGGGGATAGCTGCACTTGGCATAAGGTACACATTCTCAAGACACTTTCTCCAGATGCGGCTAACGATGTGTACAAAGTTCACTATACTGTTCACCAACATTTGACAGACACAAAGTATAGGTTGAACTTTTTACACACACAGCTTGTTGAAGAATTTGCTTGCCACATGCGTGCCCTCAAGTGGAAAACCTGGTTGTGTCAGTTCAGCTGAAGCTAGGCGTGCTGCATGTCAAATGTGGGGTATTGGAAGGTCACAATTCCGAATTTGCTATTAATTCTGCGATCAGAACGGCCAGTAGGCCTCACTCGCATGTCTCGTTGATCAATGGGCAGCATGATTCAACTCCCAAAATTCTTCTAAAAGAGGGGAGGAGTGCCCCGAGGGGCTCTGCCCCCGTCTACTAATCTTGTTTCAATTACGCAAAGACTCACCGCGGAAAACGCCATTCTCGATATCTTGACGCTAAAATCGCTCTAACTCGCTCAACTTGCGTCGTAGAGAAACGATCTCGAGATTATTGGCTAGCTCTCGACTCGCTGATCATTTGTTCTCCTAATGGTCGAAACTCAAAAATTTAAATTTCGCGAGTTACAGTAACTCGAAGGTTGAAAGCGCAAAATGGCTCTAACTTGTCTGTCTTGCGTCGTAGAGAGGTGATCTTGAGCTGATGGGATAGCCCTCGACTCACTGATCATTTGTTCTCCGATTGGTCCAAACTCAAAATTTGAATTTCGCGAGTTACAGTAACCTGAAGGTTGAAAACGCAAAACGGCTCTAACTCGTCTGTCTTACGTCGTAGAGCGGCGCTTGACACGTCAGTTGAAAGCTCTCGACGTGCTTCATCATGCGACAGCACCAATTTTCAACATTACGCAGACACGCACCACGGAAAACGCCATTCTGGAGATTTTAAGACTAAAATCGCTCTAACTCGCTCAATTTGCGTCGTAGAGAGACGATCTCGAGTTCATTGGATAGTTCTCGACTCACTGATCTTTGTTCTCCCACTTCTCCCAAGATTTGAGTTTCGCGAGTTACCGTAAACCGAAAGTTCAAAAGCACAAAACGGCTCTATCTCGTCAGTTAAAAGCTCTCGACGCGCCCTTTCATCGGCACGTCATTCGAAGGCTTTCGCTTTCTGACTCAAATTTTTTATTAGTGATTGCTCCTAATGCCCTCTTTTGTGCTCTTTTAAATGTTTGTCAAAACTTTGACAAGTTTTGTCACTTTTTAAAGCGTTGCTTGAAAGAGGGATCTTCTTGCTCTAAAAATCAAATCCCGGGCGATATCAATATTGCTATGCAATACCCTTTTGCGAATGGGGAGCTCGTGAAGCGGAGCGGTACGGCCGATGAGCTCTCGCACTCTCTGCAGAAAGAACGGAACTCTTTGCAATGTCAGCCAGAATATAAACTCAACTTTTCAATACCGGAGCTTGTTGCGACGCGGCCAGTCGTCAAGTCGACATATTATTAATATACAACCACAAAAGTTTCACTACCACAGTTTGCGCTCCCGCAACGCAATGGCCCACCCATCTCTCGTTCTCCTAGCAGCGTGTCTGCAGTTGGGCCTCGATTCGACCGAGGCGAGCTGTCCAGCGGGCTACACCGGAGCTAACTGCGCCGACAGTACGCTGAGACAATTTTCTACCTCACCGCACTTCTGACGTCCAAATGTACATATTACAAACTCCGCAGTGAGAAAGCCAGTCTCGATTTTGACTAAATCAAATTCTCTACAGAAAGTCGGCCAACTCTTGCAGGATGTATTCGGGAGAGTGCTTCGTCGCGACGCGCTTCGATCTACAGCCTCTCTCCGGGCGGCACTCGGCTGAGCAAACAAGGGACGGAAAGCAAATGCGGCGACGAAGCAGCAGCCTCTGCTGTAGCTCCCAATGGCCATCCAAGTACACCTACTACTGTAGCTTCGACTTGACAATGGACGTGGCGCAGTTACAGTAGAGTAGACGGGGGAAGTACGTGCCAGCCAACTCGTTCCAAGGCACCTGCGCCGTCCACTGCGAAGACGACGGGCGCTGCGTCGGTTTCGCCCTGCACACCGCCGAGAACCGTTGCGTCTTCTACTTCGCAGAGGACGCGGCCAGCGCCTCCGTCGTCCCAGACGCTGACTTCGCCGCACTCCACCTGAAAAAGAATCGTGGGTCCTTGTTTCTCTTGTGCCCCCCCCCCCCTCCCTGGTAGGGTGCGCATACCTGACCTCTTGCGGTTTCTTCAGTCAGCGGCTGCGGCAGGCTGGCAACGAGCGCGAATCAAGTCGGCATCGTCCCCACCATCAGCGGCACTGGCGAGGACGCCGTCGTCGTCAACGTCAGCTGCTCCGAGCCCCTCGCCCCACTCGTGGACACGGGAGACGGGCAAGTCTTGAGTAATCACAGCGCTCTGGCCATCTGCTCCAGCGGAGGCCGCTGGGAGGTGGAGGGCGTCCCGCTGAAAGGACCACTGTCGTGCCAAGGTTTGCCGTTCTGGACGGACAGAGACCTTTAGGAGCTAAGATTCCTCCATAGTCCTCACACCTCGATTACAGCTCGGCTGACGTGGAGGGAGCCCGTGAGCGCTGATATCCTGGATGGGGCCACCAGGCCGAGGATCTATTTGCCCATCCCCACCAAGTTTGAGGAGTGCATAGCAGCCTGCGAGTCGGAGAGCTCCTTCACCTGCCTCGTGGTGGCCTTAGTCGACTATGCCCAGCACTGCGTCCTCATCGACACGGCGGGTCTTGGCCTGGCCGACATTCCCGAAGTGACCCCCCACCAGCGCGTGATGCTGGTCGAGCGCGGCTTCTACCCTCCAAGTCAGTCAGTGTGAGCTTCCACCCACAGGCAGCCTGTCTGTCGAACGCTGTGGCGCACAGGAACGGATTGTGTGTAGAGACTAGAGAGCGCGATCCTCGTTCTAGCTACAGTCCGGGACAACTTCAGGCAACTGGTCGACCCCGTTGATGGGCTGCATCGATCCGGCCGACTCCACCCAACTCACCGACTGGGTGGAAGACTGCCAGAGGGCCTGTGAAGCTTCTCCCACCTGCCAGTCCTACGCGTGGACCCTTCCAGGTGACACTAGCGGGCCCATGGGGGGGAGGGGGGGGGGGGGGCACTGTCCCCCCTTACGGCCCGCCCCAAGAGAAAAAATATCCTGTAATGGCACACGAATGTAAAAATTTTTCGCCTGCTGCGCTATTTTCTAAGAGTGCATATTTGGCATTTAGGGACCAAAGAACGCAAAATTTTCGCCTGCGGCGCAGTTTTAAACTTAAATTTAGAGTATTTAATGGTACATAAGGCGTAGGTTAGGCATTTTTGGCACAAAAATTGTCCAGAAGTGCGAGAATTTCGCCTACGGCGCTTTGGAAAATCAACTTTCGATTTTGTGCTTTCCCTCTCCGAAAATTCTAGACCCGGCAGTGCCAGGCGGCCCCGACGAACTGAAGTGCCGACTGAGCGCCAAGAAGAAGGCTGACGCCGGCGCCCTGTGGCAAGCCCCCTGCAGCGGCGGCGGATGGCGCACCCTTTTCGTCGAGAAGAAGCCCTGACGACTGGCAGCTTTTGGACGGTTTTAGACGATTAGACCCTTAGTAGGCTGCAGTCAGAGAGCGGTTTGCGACGCGATTCGTGCGGCAGCTGGGTGGGTAGTACCTAGGCAGCTCGATAGTTAGCACAGCGATGCAAAATGGGCCTCACTAGTAGGTGGCGGATGCGGCTCCGCGCCAGCAGCCAATCGATTTGCGTTGCGCACATCTGCTCTCTCTCTCTCTTCCATAGAACCCGCACCTTCTCCGGCGACTCATCTGAAATACGTACAGTATCCATCCACGCGTCGAGGAGTATTCTCCCGGTTTCCCTCTCTTGTGCTCTAATGCGTCGTTGGCTCTTTCACCTTTCGACTTGGCACACAGCTGTCGTCATCGTTCGTGGTCATGATTAAAGCAGAGGCCGTTGACTATGGGAATCTACGAAGAGACGGCCACGTCATAGACTCAAATGAAGTACTTACAGCGAAAACAACAGCAATCGTACTATGTCTGCCTAATTGCAGTCTGGCAGTCATGGCCGCAGGAACCACGTCTAGTGGAGATGTCCTGAGCGCAATGGCAATGGGATTACAACGTCGGGTTATCCGCGTGGTAAACAACACGCATGTCCAAGTAATGTCTCGCAAATGTCCACATAATTGCCCCATTACTACAAAAGGCGATCACGACGAAAGCGTTGCTGTGAACAATCGACACAACTTTATTTCGCTTCCAAGTTAGTGTTTGCAGCCTGACTGGATTGGTCGGCGCCATTGCTTACGCGTCCCGCGTGATAGAAATTCATATGATACCGTAATTAGGTTTTAAACGCTTTCGTCGTGAGACTACTGATAGCGTGTGATCAAAGTCGATGTTTTCATTGCATACGTACGGTAGAACGTTCTAGAGAAGGTAGGTAGGGCACAATTCCACTCCACCTCCTGCATCCGTGTGACGCGACAATCGAAAACTCACGTTCCCCGCACCCTAATCACTCAAACCATCAAACGGGGGGGGGGGGGGGGGGGGGGCAGCGTTTCATACAATACCACAATGCATTGTTGTATAGTTGTATAGTATGTTATAGTATAGCATACTATACTATACAACAACTCCTTGGGTATTTGTTGTACAATACTATACTATACAACAATTGACATTAGATTTGGCATACTATCCTATATACTAAGCGGCAAAGAGTCTGTGTGTCTGTCTGTTTGTCCGGCCATTTTCTCTTGACACAGTTGATGGATCCTGGAGATCTATAGCTTAAACTGACCGTCGTGGGCTGGAAGGAATCCCCTCCTATTTTAAAACTTTTGCAAATTACTAAATTCCACAAAATTCACGAAATATCGACTGTACAGTACATTCTAAGCACTAAAGAGTGCCTACTGGACATTTTCGTGGAAATTTCAAACTGTCGTGTCACCATTCACTCCAGAGCAGTCTTGTCGTTGTACCACATTTTTCCAAATTGTTTTGTTATTGTTTTGTTCCACAGCTTAATTTTATAAATTGTTTTGTTATTGTTATTGTTCCTCTAAAAATTCAACAAATTGTTTTGTTATTGTTAACAATTTAGGAACAATTGTACCTAAATTGTTCCTAGGTAGACTGGGTGCCGTAGGGCAGAAGCTTGTCAAGTGGTAATTTCCATGAAATCAAAGAAAACGACTGACTAGCAAGATGTTCTTTAATTATACGATGTTTTCACCATAACTGCTGTGGATCACTGTACCGGGTGGGCCATGCTTTGATGCTTTGCAACTAGCTAACCTGAAGTGATAAGAACTCCGATTTAGTACCATCTGAGAGCCCGTCTTATTACCTATCAGATGAAGTCGCCGCACCTCAAAATTTGCAGCCACTATTAAAAATTTGACAAACAAGATGGGCAGAACAGTCAAAATCACAAGAAGATGCACTTTCGCTAGAAGTGAGGAAACGGGCTCATACCGTAACACAGAAAACGCCGAAGTTTTGCCTACCGTATGCAAAAAACCGCGTCGAAAAATTCACTGTATACCATAAGTTATTCAAATTTAAGGTACCTACGCGGGGTTTCTCTGGTCCACCCTGTATAATTTCTGCCGACCTTCAGAACAATTTAGGTACAATTTATAAGTTTCCAAATTGTTTTGTTCTGGAACCATTTCAGATTGTTATTGTTATTGTTTTGTTCCTGGGAGCAGTGGAACAAATTGTTATTGTTCCTAAATTGTTAACAATTTAGGGGTACAAATTGTTAGGTACAATTTGTACCCAGGAACAATCGACAAGACTGCTCCAGAGCTGCCGCTGTGAGACTCCTACAGGTATTTGGAGGCACGGGAACAGGTGCAAAGGTAAATGCAGGCACTGGCAGGGGCACAGTGTCAGAAGACATTAGCTCTATCTGAAATCTCCTAAGGGCTAAACACAAGCATCCATGTGTTAGCTTCAGTGTATTCAGAGGCACGGGAACAGGTTCGATGATAAATGCAGGCACTGGCAAGGGCGCAGTGTCAAGAGACTTTTGATCTATCTGAAACCTCTTATGGGCTAAACACAACACATATATGCAAAGTTCAGTGTAATCAAAGGCACGGGAGCAGGCACAATGGTAAATGCAGGCACTGGCAGGGGCACAGTGTCAGAAGACATTAGATCTATCTGAAATCTCCTAATGGCTAAATGCAAGCATCCATGTGTTAGCTTCAGTGTATTCTGAGGCATGAGAGCTGGTGCAACCCTAAAAGCAGGCACTGACAGAGGCACAGTGTCAAATGACTTTAGATCTATCTGAATCTCCTATGGGCTGTTGTGAGCATTGGTTGTGGACCATAGGCCAATACATGTTGTGAGCAGTGGCTGATTTCCATGGGTCGATACAAATGGCCCTGTTTCCATAGTTGTTCAGCTATAGATATGCAGTATCACCTATGGGCTAAAGGCACTAGTCCTATATACTAAGCGGCATAGAGTCTGTGTGTGTGTCTGTCTGTTTGTCCGGCCATTTTCTCTTGACACAGTTGATGAATCCTGGAGATCTATAGCTTAAACTGACCGTCGTGGGCTGGAAGGAATCCCCTCCTATTTTAAAACTTTTGCAAATTACTAAATTCCACAAAATTCATGAAAATATCAACTGCACTGTACATTCTGAGCACTAACGAGTGCCTACTGGTCATTTTCATAGAAATTTCGCACTGTTGTGTCACCATTCACTCCAGAGCTGTCGTTGTGAGACTCCTACAGGTATTTGGAGGCACGGGAACAGGCGCGAAGGTAAATGCAGGCACTGGCAGGGGCACAGTGTCAGAAAACATTAGCTCTATCTGAAATCTCCTAAGGGCTAAACACAAGCATCCATGTGTTAGCTTCAGTGTATTCAGAGGCACGGGAACAGGTTCAATGATAAATGCAGGCACTGGCAAGGGTGCAGTGTCAAGAGACTTTTGATCTATCTGAATCCTCTTATGGGCTAAACACAAACACCTATATGCAAAGTTCAGTGTAATCAAAGGCATGGGAGTGGGCGCAATGGTAAATGCAGGCACTGGCAGGGGCACAGTGTCAGAAGACATTAGATCTATCTGAAATCTCCTATGGGCTAAATGCAAGCTTCCATGTGTTAGCTTCAGTGTATTCTGAGGCATGGGAGCTGGTGCAACCCTAAAAGCAGGCACCGATTGAGGCGCAGTGACAAATGACTTCAGATCTATCAGATTCTCCTATGGGCTGTTGTGAGCATTGGCCATGAACCATAGGCCAATACATGTTGTGAGCAGTGGCTGATTTCCATGAGTCGATACAAATGGCTCTGTTTCAATATGTGTTCAGCTGTAGATATACAGTATCACCTATGGGCTAAAGGCACTAGTAACATACTAAACAACAATTCGATCCTATACAACAATTTATTGTTGTATAAAATTGCGGACTTGTACCTATCAAAATGATGCAAGAACGGCTTCCAAAACTCAAGTATAGTCACAAGTCGTGTGCTTCTGCGTGTGTTTAGCCCAACTGGAAGTGGATTTTGCCCTGAGTTGGATGGCTATGCTTAATTTCGCGTCTGAAATCTAACCTCGGGTGACATTATGCAGCCGTTTACAATTTTGCCATACAACAATTCGCGTTGTTGTACAATACAACAATTGAAATTCCAGAGGCCATACTATACTATACTATACAACAATTCATTTCTGACGGATATACAATACTATACTATACAACAATAAAAAATTCTCGACCAATACTATACTATACTATACAACAATTGAAATGAATTGTTGTATGAAACGCTGCGGGGGGGTCCAGCCGAGAGAGATCCACATGTCTGCATGTCACAAAACAAACGTTAGCGTTGCTACACAGTCGCTAGGTGGGTAGAAAATGGTTTGACGGAGACATTTTTGCGGCGTGTTCTTACCGCACTTATTTCAAATTGTGTTCTGCCAAACCTTGCGCGCGCATTCAAACGTTCGAATTGAAGGGAATGTGTCGTGGAAAGAGGGAAATGCAGCGGCGCAGGCGCGTTGCCGGCCGAGTTGACAGAGAAAGTCGCTCCCATCCCAGGGTGACCAATGGAAACTCATTTTAGTTTCAGTTTCACTTTCAGTTGAAATTAAGGTGCTGGCTGAGTTTCAGTTTCAGTTTCAGTTATGGAATCCGCGCGAGTTTCGATTCAGTAACTGAAAGCTGAAACTGAGTTTCAGTTATTGAAGGTTTAGAAAGTCACAAAACTAATTGCTCAAAATCGTTCTTGTGGGATGATATTTAGCGGACTAAGGAGCGATTTCTAAACTTGGGATGCCATCCTCGCATATTTGGACCTAAATATAAAGAAACCGTCCACATATGTAGAATAATTCGGCTAGAATTTTGTGAAAATCTGCTGAAATTCGGTAAAATTTGACATTCAAATAACTGAAACTAAACTGCAAGTTTCAGTTTCAGTTTCAGTTATGGAATCCGCGCGAGTTTCGATTCAGTTTCAGTCAACGATTGTAACTGAAACTGAAACTGAAACTAGTTTAAGTTTCTATTGGACACCCTGTCCCATCCTGGACCGATCGACTTCGTCTACCTACAGGATTCCGGCGGAGTTCTGCTGCGCGCCGGTCCTTCTTTGTGCGGGGAATTGAAGTGTCCTCTTATTCCGGCCTTTTGCTACATACGACCGTCGTTTCGTCGAATCAGCACTCCAGTTTGGCGCGACACCAACCCATGGAAAGACAACGCTGCTCGCTTTTCCTAACGCAATAGTATTCTGAAGCGTTACACACAATTCTGCAGTCACCGGTACAAGACAGACATGCACGAAAGAAGATGCGACAATTCCACAGGCAGAATTCAAACATCGCAAAAGCAGCACAAAGGGCGGTCAGTTCACAAGAACCGTCGTGGCGCATACGGAATCGCAGGCATCGACAAGTTTTCAACAGAAATAGACCAGCGCATGCGAAACTGTGACGGTTTCCAGAACGCGTGCATAGTTATTGAAGAAACAGGTGAGAATAAGAGGAGATCGTTGAGGATGACGACCGCCAAAGTTGGGGTATTGCTGTGCCTCGGTCTGCTCTTGGTTTCGCAAGGGAGCGGGACGCAAACGGAAACGTATGGAAGAACAGTTATACAATACCATAATTCCCCAGTTTGAGTCGGGAGAAGTTCAATAAAACAAGCTTTGTCTAAAAACTGTGGCACCACGTTGGCATCATTGTAAACTTGAGAGCGTGTGCGCTATAATGTGCACTGGATAGTGAAGTGCCGCTAGACATGTAGTCGACAATCTGGTGGGGTATAGCCGCAATTGGTCTTGGATTTGTTCGTGGTACCTGATCCACATATGGATCAGAAGAATCGCCGCAGGCACACTTTGCGCTTATAATTGTGGCAACTGATCCATAAATGGATCAGAGAAATTCGCCGCAGGCACACAGTGCAATAAAAGCGTCTAAATGAGACGACGCCCTATTGAAAAGTGTATAAATGGGACGACGCCCTATTGAAAAGGGTATAAATGGGACGACGCCCTATTCTTTTGGGCTCAGGGACCGACGCATCCACACAAAGATGTGTTGAAGTTAAGCTGCTTGAAATTGTCGAAATTGAAATTCTGACAAAAACCTTGAAAATATATCTAAATTCTCTAATTATAAAATCTAGAATTATTTGCTAAACACTTGGCAGACAATGCCCGACAGAACCATGCAAAGACAATTTGGAATTTAAGCTATTTGAAATTGTCGAAATTTGAGGATTTTAACAAAAATATCTCAAATTTCGTTAATTAAAAAATCAGAAACTATTTACTAAATACTTGACAGACTATGCCCAATGCATCAACGCAAAGACATTGTGAAATTTAAGCTGTTTGAAATTGTCGTAAATTGGGAATTTTGACAAAACCCTTGAAAATATCCCTAATTACGTTAATCATATTTGCTGAAACTATTTGCTAAATGCTTGGCTGGCTAGGCTCGATACATCCGTGCAGAGAAATTTTGAAATTTAAGCTATTTGAAATTGTCGAAATTTGGGAATTTTATCAAAAACCTTGACAATATCCCTAAATTCGTTGATTATAAAATCTAGAACTATTTGCTAAATATTTGGCAGACAATGCCCGACACAACCATGTCACGGCATTTAGAAATTTACGCTACTTGAAAATGTTGAAATATGGGAATTTTAACAAAACCCTTAAAAATATCCCTAATTTAGTTAATTACAATATCTGAAACTATTTGCTAACTAGTTGGCAGATTACGCCCGACACAACCATGTGAAGAAATTTTGAAATTGGAGCCGTTTAAAATTGTGTATATTTGGCAATTTTGACAAAAACCTTGAAAATATCTCTAAATTCGTCAATTATAAAATCTGAAACTATTTGCTAAATACTTGGTAGACTATGCCCGACACAACCGTGTAAAGAATATTTGAAATTTAAGCCGTTTCAAATTGTCGAAATTTGGGAATTTTGACAAATACCTTGAAAATACCCCTAATTTCGTGAATTACAAAATCTGAAACTATTTGATAAATACTTGGCAGACTATGCTCGATACATCGGTGCAAAGAAGTTTTGAAATATAACCTGTTTGAATTCGTCGAAATTTGGGAATTTTGACAAAAACATTGAAAATATACCTAATTTCGTGAAATATATAATCTGAAACTATTTGATAAATACTTGGCAGACTATGCTCGACACATCCGTGAAAAGAAATTTTGAAATTCAAGCTGTTTGAAATTGTCGAAATTTGGGGATTTTAACAAAATCCTTAAAAATATCCTAAATTTCGTTAATTATATTCGCTGAAACTATTTGCCAAATACTTGGCAGACTATGCTCGATACATCGGTGCAAAGAAGTTTTGAAATATAAGCTGTTTGAATTTGTCGAAATTTGGGAATTCTGACAAAAACCTTAAAAATATCCTTAATTTGGTGAATTCCAAAATCCGAAACTATGTCACAAATTCATCGCGTCTTGTGCTCTTTCCATTTCAGCAAAACCTTTGCCGCTACGACTTGTAAATAAAAGTGTCATTTTTGACATTTTCGTATTTTAATTATAAATATCTCGAAATAGGGAAATTAGCAACAGAAACGGACAACGGCACGTTACTCAGCGCATTCGACTCCATTGGGTGGCACTAACCGTCATGTCTAGTTGTTTGACACAGACACACGGACGGACAAACGAACAGACAATAGCGTCCGTATATATACTCGCCGCGCTGGGGCGCGGCGAAAATATATTATTTTGATGACTGAAAGCAAAATTTTACATTAATTAATTAGTTTTGGACGTTGCAATGACACTGGGAGATTGCATTTGAATGGAATTTTGCGTTCCACATCAACCCTACCTTCTTCTTCTGCAGCCAATTAGGTGCCCTGTTCCGCCAAAGGCAAAAGATAAGCGTTTACCTATTTTCCTGCATTGCTTTCGTTTTATGCCTGAAGTTTCGCCCGCACGTTTGCCCATCTCTGCAAGGTGACCAGTATTGCCTCCGTGTATTACGGTTTTGGATATAAATTGAGTACTTTTGGTGCATTTTCAAAATGTGCCAGCGATGTATCAAACAATGACTTGCGACCAAGAGTGTCGAAAAGGCGCACTTCTGACATTGTTGTGCTCATTTGTGGGCTCCCGAGGGACACCCCCCCCCCCCCCCATTGAGCCTCCCGAAGTACCACCCTCCCCCCACCTCCCCCTAATTTGGGGCTCACAGCGAAATTCTTTGTTCAGCACTCGAGGCCCCTGGAGGGGGGCGACGCACGCGGACGGCAGTTGCAGGTTAGAATCGGGCGTCGAGAGCTTTATGGATGGCGTCTGCCAGTGGTGCCAGCGGCTATTCTCCACCGAGGTGCCCGACTACACCTGGCACTGCAAGTGCGTTGGGTGCCGCCCAAATCCCGGGCGAACTCAATCTTGCTGCGCGATGCAACTTTGATAGGGAGAGCAATGCACTCTCTCTGAAGAAAGACAAGAACTCTTTCAATGTTGTCAGTCAGCGTAGACTGACTCCAAAATCGAAAACTCGCTAATAGTATCTTGAATCTTCGTTTTCAGGAACGACGGCAACGGCTGCTATGACAACGCCCTCTTTGAGGTTTGCGCGGATCTTTTCGCGATACTTGGCGATCAATGAGAATATCGCCAGCGACATAACAGAAGGAAAGGGAAGTCCTTCCTGCATGATATACCTAGCCTACATACCTTACCTACCATTTTGATCAAAACTCGACGCTCTCTTGAATAATGTGGAGAATACGGAAGCCGCACGACTAAAAACATATCAGTGCATGTCACGACATGACATGCCATATGCACACACAAACAAGTCTCTTTTAAAAAGCGGAGTGATTTTGAGCTTTGACTTTTTACTGAGATTGTAGCAAGGCCCTTTCCGGTTTCGTGCAGCGTCTTTGACTCTCCTCGCGACCACACTTTTTGGAGTGGTCTTGCTACGCAACATTGGTATCGCTCGGGTTTAATTCTTTACACCAAGAAAATCATCTTTTCAGACTAAATTTAAAAAAAACACTGGAATCTAACGCAAAACTACAGGTTAATTGTGAGCATGATTTGATGCTGGCTTGCAGTGAGCTCTTCAGCGATGTCAAGATCGCTCCTCTGCAACGCACGAGTGCCAGATATAACAAACCAAAGTCGGCAGTTTTCATCGCGTTTTGGTTACTGTAGCCCTCTCATTGATCTTTTGAAACTTTTTGTTGTCGGATTCTTGCTCAGGAGGTCGAGCGGTTCATTTTGATATGCGATTCGACTAAGTTCGATGAAGTTTTGACTTTTCGCGGACATTACTTCGGGATACTGTAGCGCGCAATTTTTAAAACCTGTTATTATTTCGACGTCACAGTTCGCGAGAGTAGTCCGACAGCTACCCGTCGATGTGTCGAACTCAACCCTGCGACGTCAGACAAGCGAGTTATTAAGCCCGAAGCAAGCGTGTCCTTTTCAGTTTTCGACGCGTTTTGGTTACTGTAGCTCTCTGTTTAAACTTTTGAAACCTTTTGTTGTCGGATTCGTGCTCTGGAGCTCGAGCGCTTCACTTTGATATGCGATTTGACTAGGTTCGGACAACTTTTGTCTTTGGGATACTGTAGCGCGCGAGTTTGAAAATTTATTTCAGTTTTGAACACTCAGATGGCGAGAGTAGTCCGAGGGCTACCTGTCGATGTGTCGAACTCAACCCAGCGACGTCAGACAAGCGAGTTATTAAGCCCGAAGCAAGCGTGTCGTTTCCAGTTTTCGATGCGTTTTGGTTACTGTAGCTCTCTGTTTAAACTTTTGAAACTTTTTGTTGTCGGATTCGTGCTCTGGAGCTCGAGCGCTTCACTTTGATATGCGATTTGACTAGGTTCGGACAACTTTTGTTTGAAAATGGACCCCACTTTGGGATACTGTAGCGCGCGAGTTTGAAAACTTATTTCAGTTTTGAACACTCAGATGGCGAGACGAGTCCGCAGGCTAAACGGCGATGTCTCAAACTCCATCCTACGACGTCGGACAAGCGAGTTATTAAGCCCGAAGCGAGCGTGACGTACGCACGTACGTACGCACGTACGTACGCACGTACGCACGTACGCACGTACGCACGCACGCACGCCGAGCTCTTGATAGGGTTCGCTCGGCTGAGGCCGAGCGAAAAAAACGGGCAAAGAAGGTTTCTAAAGTATTCTGAACAAACACGCTTGTTGGAGACTACCATTATCCCAATACGCACCTACCGCAGGCGGTGTAATCACTCACCCTACAAGACGACAGAGGATCCGAGCCTTGACTAAAGTGCTAGTCAGAAAGGCAACCAAAACTTTTCATAGACTCGATTGACTTTAGAGCGCGCCTTTCGCATTCCTCCTTCCTCTCCTTCTTACTTACTCTTGTGGCTTTTCTTCTTCTCTTTCTTCTCCTTTTCTTTCTCGTCCTCCTCACTACTTTCACTCTCACTGTCACTTTTCTTACTCTCCTCCTGCTCATGTAAGTAGGCGGCGCGAAATTCGTCGAAGGTGATGCGCCCGTCGCCGTTGGCGTCCATCTTGCGCAGTTGGCTGACCACCTCCAGCACCGAGGTCCCCTCGTTGGCCATGGCCTGAGAGGAAACTACGGTATGTGTAACTGGGAAAGGAAGCGAGTTGAAGAAGTGCACTCAAGTTTTTGCGGTCGTTCAAAACGCGCGCATGGTATAGTGATTGTGTGCCGGCTGCCGATTAGCCGCCTTGAAGGGGGTGAGTGCCTGGCTCAAACCTGGCGTGCTGGCTGCGTTTAACATGTTCAACCTAACGTGTGAGTACAATGACACAACAATCCCCATCGTGCTGGTAGACCGG
The DNA here is from genome assembly GCA_030248115.1 of Linhomoeus sp. GSCO2_2. Classification (NCBI taxonomy): domain Eukaryota; kingdom Metazoa; phylum Nematoda; class Chromadorea; order Monhysterida; family Linhomoeidae; genus Linhomoeus; species Linhomoeus sp. GSCO2_2. Next base: position 22,316 of record JASAMZ010005113.1, on the reverse strand, counting down.
AAGAGCTGCCTCCCTCTCTGTTCACGCGCAATCTGTAGCGCACAACGTTGTATTCGCTCCATCGTGGATTCCGGATTCCTCCACTCTGGTCATCAAGACAGCGAGTTAGCGGCCAGTTACTGTAATAAACCCGCTTCGGACGACTGCAAAAAGTTGTGTGCACTTCTCCAACCAGCGGCCGGGTTGGAGTATGGGGAGGGGTACCAAGAAGTCCTTTGCTCCCCACCCCCCCCCCCCCCCACGTTGGCCACGCGCTCTAGTGACATGCACCCACCCACCATGGCCAGCTCCTCGAAGCCGACGGAGCCGCTGTTGTCCTGGTCGATGAAGGCGAAGGCCTCCCGCAGAGCTCTCTCGCACCCGCCTCCCCCCTGCGGCGACGCGTTGCTGCAATACCAAAAGTTTGGAGTTTGGGGGGGGGGGGGGTTGGAGGAAGGGGTTGGGGGGGGGGGGGGGGGGGGTGACCTCCAGAATTGAGGGAGGGAGGGGGAGGGGCATCAGATCAGCATGCATTGTACAATTGGCTATCATTCACAGCACATATGCCAGATATTGCCATAACTACCAGGACCCCATACACTACATACAGGGTTTTTTTAAAGTGACTGGTCGGGAACTCGAATACCGTAAATTCCCTAATAAACGGGCACTCTCTAATTGACGGGCACTCTCCAATAAACGGGCAGGGTAGACACCCCTCGAAATAATAAACGGGCACTCTCCAATTAACGGGCATGCCTGTTTATTGGAATCGGACACTGACTTCCTAAAGGCTGCCAAACAGTGCATGACGCTGCTAATGAACACTCTAGGCACACACAGAGGATGCATTGAGTATGAAAATTTCTTAAACAAGAGAGAATTGAGTTTACCTGTGTGGTAAATTGAAGATTTTACTCTCCTTGGCATGCCTATTTACGAGTTGAGCACCTTTGAAACGTCTGTAAGATCCAGCCCACATGAGTTGAAATAATAAACGGGCACTCTCTAATTGACGGGCACTCTCTAATAAACGGGCAGGGTAGACACCCCTCGAAATAATAGACGGGCCGCCCGTTTATTAGAGAATTTACGGTAACTTCTGTACCGGTGCATCGATTTTAATGAAACTTGAACCAACTTAAGTTCCATATGCAGGAAAGCTCGTGTTAAATTTTTACGGAAATTGGCCACTCGTAGCGACTACGCGACCGCTTGAAAGAAGGTCTACTTTTCTATAGGAGCCGTTCTTCCAGGCTGCAGATCCTCGTCCTCCAGCAGGAGGTCCTCCACTTCGTCCAGGAAGAACGGCTCCTATAGAGAAGTAGACCTTCTTTCAAGCGGTCGCGTAGTCGCTACGAGTGGCCAATTTCCGTAAAAATTTAACACGAGCTTTCCTACATATGGAACTTAAGTTGGTTCAAGTTTCATTAAAATCGATGCACCGGTACAGAAGTTATTCGAGTTCCCGACCAGTCACTTTAAAAAAAACCCTGTACCTGTCCCCAACGGCAGCGACGGCAGGCGCTTGTCCGGCGGCCAGGTGCGGCTCGAGGATCTCGGCCAACATGTCCTGGGGCCGACCGTTGGACACGGCAATTGATGAGACTCGCTCAGAGTCACAATTGCGCAGAAGTGAACTTTCGGCAGTTATAGCTTAAGGACAGAGGTTGTTAGAAAGAGTCGCTTTGTTTCTGACAAGATTTGGACATCTGACATCGCCTAGTTTGGATTGTCTCAACTTGAAATCGCGTGGCTATTATGTAGCTCTGATGGTAGTGTGTTGTTCATGCATAACCCAAGGTTTCGTGTCAAAGGGTCGCGCCTGGTGGGAGTCTTTGAGCGCCTTGTGGAAAGCCTCGAAGGCGGGCGGACCTCTGTTGCGAACGATCTTGATCAGGGCCTCGCTCTGGTTGTAGCTCGTTGATTTGGCCTACAATTTGAGCAAGCTTTCTCGCTAGGCCTCACCCTTGCGAGCTGAGCGTGCGTGCGTGCGTGCTTGCGAGCGAGCGAGCAACATGCGTGCGTGTTTGCGTGCGCGCGCGCCCTCAGACGGATCTCTGCCTTCACAGGTCGCGTAGAGGCGACCTCGACGACGTTCTTGGCCTGCGGATCACCGCGGCAACCCACCCCGCTCCGCAGACTACCGTAGTAGTGGCCAGACCTCGGCAGCGCCCGAGGTGTTGCATTTCAAGAGTACTGTAGGTAGCGTACTAGAGCACCTGTACGGCCTCGAAGCCGCGCTGGCTGAGGACCTTGGCTTGCCGTAGTGCTAGTAGAACCTCGTCAAGCTCCAGGCGGTCGCAGAAGGTCGTCAAATGCTCCGTCAGCACGTTCTCTTGCTGGGTACACCACGACATGCCGTCTTTAGTTTAGTTCCCTCAGTGATCTACGGATTGCTGCGGTGGTACTGGAGAAATTTCGAGGGAGTCCTCAAGTATTAGCCCAGCGCGGCGATTGCACATCGGTGAAACGTGTAGTAAACTGCAAAATTACACGAGAAACAGTGTGGGGGGGGGGGGGGGGGAATGGATTGATGTGGCCACTTCAGCGCCTCAGGCGAAGATTTCACGTTTTCAAGCGGCGTTCCAATTAGAAGGGTGGGGAGCATCGAAGGGTGTCCCTTTGGGGGGGGGGGGGAGTGAAGTTGGGGGCGGGGGGGGGGGTGGACTGTGGAGGGTAGGTAAGGGTAAGTGGAGGGGGGGGGGGGGTATATGATACAATTACGTAGGTCTGCCCATCCTTCGCTCAACAATACCACTGCAACCGCTGTCAAAAGCGAAAGCTACACTTTTCGAAACAAAACTCCCAATACCGATACGGGCGAATGGAACCTTGGGGCCGCTCGTGAACCCGCTTTTAAATGCACGAGCTACCGTAACCCTCACGGCTCCCGTCACGCGAGATTGTTTTGAACGGCGCGCGCGCTATGGAGTGATAAGGGAGGGAGTCAGGCGGCGGCTTCTAATCTCCACTATCGTTTGCTTTGACCGCGTTTGGCCAACTTTCTCCGTCTCTTCGGCTCAGACCGGAAGTCGTAAAGGGGCTAATCGGCGGCAGTAGCGGCGCGTGATGCAAACGCGGGGGCGGAAAACAAAGAGAGAAACGAAAGAGTCACGGCCTAGGAACGCCAGACCATGCACTCATCGGCGAGTGTTGTTTTTTCGGCGCGACACAGCGCGGCGAGTGCGTCACTACGCATGGAAAGTTCATCCGTTCGTCCCCTATCACCGTTCACTTCCAACGGAGGGCATCTATAGGGTGCAAAGTAGCGACAGTTTCTGCGTTCGATTTATGAGCCACTTTTGAACTAGACCTTGGTAGTCTTAGCCAGAAATTCATGTAGTTGTACGCAAAGAACAAATGCCTATACACTTCTTCCGCAGCTCAGCAGGAATCGATTCTCTAGCAAAGTCGTGCTGTATCGCCCAATCTTTTGTGATGTCGTTACATACATCCGGCATTTATTGCCGTGTGTGCGCAGTTAGTTTGCGTCTTGCGTGATTACGCAAGTTTTGAGGCTGTCAGTAAACGTAAAATACAGACGAGGGAAAGCAAATCCTGTCTCGGTGAGTTTCTGAAATTGTCGAAATTTCAAATTTTGCATCTAAAACTACTGTAAGAGGTGAATTGTCTTGTGTGTTTGAAAGCCACTGCGGACAAGCATCATTGCTTTGCGCACACTCGAAAGGGTTTTACAATTTCGGCGGTCGGTGGTGCGTTCTGCCTATACCACTGTATACATTTCAGTAATTGACCTTGTGTGGAAGAAGGAGTGCTGAAACGAACGGAAGTTTTTGTGTGAAATCCGTGCGAATTTTTGTTGATTTTGGTCTGAAATCGATACAAATCATGGCTGAGAAGGGCAAGGGCTCGACCGTCAAGTCCGTGCAGACTTTCGGACGCAAGGTGCTTGTATTACTTACTGCATTTTTACACGTCGAAAATTAATAACAAGATTAGTAGACGGGGGCAGAGCCCCTCGGGGCACTCCTCCCCTCTTTCAGAAGAATTTTGGGAGTTGAATCATGCTGCCCATTGATCAATGAGACATGTCAGTTGGGCCTAGTGGTCATTCTGATCCAAAAATTAATAGCAAATTCGGAATTGTCACCCTCCAATACCCCACATTTGGCATACAACACACCTAGCTTCAGCTGAACTGACACAATCAGGTTTTCCACTTGAGGGCACGTATGATGGCAAGCTAATTCTTCAAAAATGGTCCCACACATCTCAAAACGAAAAGACAATGTCAAATTCGTGATCAGCATCCCCGAAAAGCCGGAATCGAGTACTTGCACGGTAGGTGCCCCAGACAAATCGGGCAGCCAACATTTTGAATTCAAATTTCCCGCCAAAATACGCGTCGGACGAAAAAAGTGATTATAACAAAAACGACGTATCTTTAGATGCTCTATCACGTGAAAGTCGAATTAGCACCGAAATATCTCAACTGACTAAATTCTGTACCGTGGCGAGCAGGTTCCTGGCGTCCTCAATGCCGCAGTGGCTATGGCTGACAAGGCGGTACTACAGACACGAGTAAAGCGCTACTTCCCTCGTTAACGGCCGTGGAATTCGATGATCTCTCTCGCGGATGATCGAAGACAGACGCTGTCGGTCGGCAGTCGAGCCACAAAGAGACTTTGGCGAAGGCTTTTACTACCCAACACAATACAGCGCACGGGCGAACGAGACTTCTACAAGAAGGCGAGTCGCTTGACTGCAAAATATCACGACTGACGCTGGCTTCACAGAGGATAGGCGCCGGATCATACGACTCAGGCAAGACAAAGGATTTCAAATGATCCGCCTTGATCTTCTGCCACGACGGGGGGTATGGTAGCCAGCGGCACTTGAACGCATGAGGCGTAGTGGAGCGAAGCGACACGGAAGGCACACAGGCGACGGCGGGAGTACGGTAGTCGTGCGACTGAATGAGACAAGCGAAGGCACAAGAAGGCGCACGACAGCAAAGAAAGCGACGAAAACACCCAAAAGAAAGGTAAAGGAAGTAACTCGCCAAGTTGCCATCCAACAACGTCCAATCTGGCGAGCAGGTCCCTGGCGTCCTCAATGCCGCAGTGGCTATGGCTGACAAGGCGGTACTACAGACACGAGTAAAGCGTTACTTCCCTCGTTAACGGCCGTGGAATTCGATGATCTCTCTCGCGGATGATCGAAGACAGACGCTGTCGGTCGGCAGTCGAGCCACAAAGAGACTTTGGCGAAGGCTTTTACTACCCAACACAATACAGCGCACGGGCGAACGAGACTTCTACAAGAAGGCGAGTCGCTTGACTGCAAAATATCACGACTGACGCTGGCTTCACAGAGGATAGGCGCCGGATCATACGACTCAGGCAAGACAAAGGATTTCAAATGATCCGCCTTGATCTTCTGCCACGACGGGGGGTATGGTAGCCAGCGGCACTTGAACGCATGAGGCGTAGTGGAGCGAAGCGACACGGAAGGCACACAGGCGACGGCGGGAGTACAGTAGTCGTGCGACTGAATGAGACAAGCGAAGGCACAAGAAGGCGCACGACAGCAAAGAAAGCGACGAAAACACCCAAAAGAAAGGTAAAGGAAGTAACTCGCCAAGTTGCCATCCAACAACGTCTCCCCCCTCAGATGAATCCAGACCCCGGATTAGCAGTTGCCTGAGAAGTTGTTGTGGTGGTCGCCGTCGTAGTCAGAGTCGTCTCCTTCGTCCTCCATCGGCTCTTCCTCTGCCGCTTCGTCATCGTCTCCGTCCGAATGGTCGCCGCTGGGAGATCGACCTCGCCCTCCCCTTGCTCGCATAAGTCGGTCGTCGCCCCGCTCATAGCCTCCAGCTTTGCCGGTCCCCACAGGAGACCTGGATGCTCCTGCGCGTTCTGCACAAACGTCTGGCCAGTCGACAACCGCCTTGCGGCCTGCCGTTTGCGCAACATGTCCAAATTTCTCTCGATCACCAAATCGCGGGAGATTTTGCCGTACTGTCGCATTCTGGGGTTGCTATTAGCCGCCCAGGTCATATCATTCGAAGTATTATCCACCATACCTTCAGAGGGAGAGTAAACGTCAGGCGAGCAACGCTTCACGAGCTCCGTCTCAATGAGCACGTTCAATTCGGTTTGTTGGTAGTCAATGACGGTCTCTCTCTCGCGCGCCGCCTTATTAGTTTCCTCAGTGTGAGTACGCAATCGTATGCGCTCTATCGGCTCGTTCCCTCTTATCAGAGTGGTTTCAGCGACAGCTGGAAGTTGAACTTCAGTTTTGCGTGAGGCGGCGGCTGCTTCTCTCGCGTCGACCGCCTTCTTCCGTTCGGCCGCCAGATCGGAGCACTCCTTGCTGGCGTCCAGAACATTGCTATTGCTGTAGCAGGCGCGCGCCGATGGAAGGTATTCGAAATAGCCGTCAGTGGGGCGCGCCGACAGTAGCTCATCAACATCGTGGCCGTTTGAATCGCTACAGATGAAGCGATTTTGATCGTGATGGCGCTTCGCGTCCGTCAGGGAATTCTCGAGTTCGTGTTTCGTTTTGTCTGGCGGTTGTTTTGAAATTGCGACCAGGGACGGAAGAGTCTGGGCAGACCGGCGCTGACCCTGCCTGGCGGCGCAGGCGACGCACGCGCGCAAGTGGCGCCAAATATCTCTCTCCATGCCGACCCAATAAAATTTTTGTTGTAGGCGTCGAAGAGCTTTTCCGGGCCCGAAGTGACCCCCTGTGAGTGTTGAATGCGCTTCTTTGACCATCGTGTGGCGCCTTTGGTACGGCACCACTAATTTGTCTCCCCATCTCGAGTGGACAAACAACGCGCCGTCGCGCAAGAAATAATCGCGTCTTAAGGTCGACACTTGGCCTCTCTCCAGCTGCTCCATAATTTCAACCAATTTGGCGTCTAACAGCTGCGCGTTTCGGATCTTTTTCCAATCGGTGTTGAACTCACAGTCCTGCCCGTGTACGGCCCAATTTTCATCGTCAACTTGCACAGATGGCGACTCAGCGGCCAGCCGTTCAGCGCTGCTTTTCGACCTGGCCGCGCCATAAATCGCGTCACCACTGTTCTCTAAATTATCGCCGTAATTCTGCCGTGGTATCTGTTCAGAAGGTGGTGCTTGGTCAGTACTTGATTTGGCCGTATCAGCCGTCAGAAATTGGTTGACGGCCGGCAGAACATTCGCTGACAGGTCAAAGTGCTGTGCGGCCGCCTGTGTTCGCGTTATCATGCGGCGGCAAATGGCAGGCTTCGGTTCAGCTGGCTGCGACCTACTACCAGCCGTTGGCGAATGTCTGGCAGCTGTCGCTTGGCTAAGCGCCGTTTGCCGCTCAGACGCTTCCTTCTGATCAACTTCTCTGTCGCCCATCGTCTGTGTTCGAGAGTTGTACGATAAGCGATCGACGTTCACCAATGTTCCAAAATCGACGTGAGTACTGTACCGTTGGGCGAAACGAGTGAAGTCGTAGTCGAGCATGTGCACAGGTACCGTAAATTCGGAATTGGCGTCGAGGGTGACGAGGCAGGGATCTAGACACCCTGCGTCCTGCAAACACTCCGGCGGCTCGTAAAGGAGGGTCTTGCCTCGCGCCCCTACCAAGGGGCGGTGCCTACTCGACCCACCATTCACTTCTGCGCATAGTGTCGCTTTCTGCTCGTCGAGTGCAACTAGTCGTGCGTAAAATTCGGGTTGCTTCTTAGCCGCCCGTGAGTGGCTGCCCGGTCGGCCCTGCCTTTCGGGAACTGCCACATGTGCAACTTTGGTGCCGGTGCATTGCTTCTCTCGTTTCTGCGATTCGACATTTGCTTGGCCGGCATTAGCACAGCGCTCCAAGGCCACTATGGGTGAGTCTTTGCCTCCCGAGCCGTTCGTCGGTTGGTTCATAGCCACTTCCGTCGTCGAACTGCTGTTCGTTCGCAGCTGGCGCCCACCTCGCGGCAACCCTTGTGTCAGAGCCGCCGTAATGAGCTGACCTCCTCCCGGTGACGTCAGGTTGAAACCCAGGTTAAAGAGGGAATGCATACCCATCAGAGTACCCATCTCTGCAGGCATGTCGATGATTCGCAACTCTGTAGTTATCGAGCGGCCCTCGCACGAGACTTGCACCAACGCGGTCGCTAGAATGCGCAATTTACCACCGTCACACTGCAGAATGCCTTCTCGAGTTCCCGCCTCTTTAAATCGCTGGCGCCACACGTCATCTGGAAGGGCCTTGCGGCAGACTGCACGAAAAGTGGAGACAGGGACCATCAACCCAGCAGTTGCCCCCGTGTCGCAGACAACTTCTAGCGCTGCACCTTCCACTTGAATTCGAATGGCGGGCGAGTTGACTTGGCGCAACGCGGACTGGCGCAGTAGGGAATCGGGTGGCGCTTCTGCGCTCAGTGCCATACACGCCCGTCCCGACACCTGATCGAAGGTCTCTTCCACGACCTGTGGCGCATTGTCGTTGTTGCTGTTGTCTGGCGCGTCGCCCCCATCAGAATTACTGTAGTCTTGTTCCCCTTCAGCCTGACTATCCTGCCTAGGCTGCCGAGTGCATTCTCTCCTCCTGTGGCCCTCTTCGCCACAATTGTAACAAATCATAGAGGGCTTCAGACCGGTATCTGTAGGGCGGCCAATGACGCTGCCTTGCGGCGCGCCCTTACCAGATTGTTGGCCTCCCTGACCCCCATTTTGAAACTGGCCGCATCCGTGCTACGGTGGACGCTGCTGCTGCTTCGTGCCCGGAGCTGCTACAGCAGGTTCACCCCCATTCTGACCTGCCGAACTGAACCCTCTTGGCTGGGCGCCACCCAACGCTGGACCTTGATTTGTCGACTGACTGCCCTTTGAGATGGTCTGGGACCCGCCTTTGCCCTTGATTGGCTGCTCCTTCCCGTCTGCGCAGTATTTATGCAGCATGGCCATCTGCCGAAGCCGAGTGACTAGCTCGTTCAGACCCACGTCGTCGCTCATGACTAGTAACGCATACCAGTCTTCGGGGACGCAAGCCTTCAGGCGTTGGCGAAGGTGTTCTTCCCACTCTACAGGGCGCCCCGGCCACCCCTTCGCGACTAGGCGGCGGCAATCGGCGTAGAATTCGTCGAACAACTCAGTCGTCCAGTTCCACCGTCTCAAATGGAAGTCGCGCTGGTAGCCCCAGACTGGACGGGACACGCGATTGACAGCGTCTAGGATGCCTACCAAAAACTCGAAATCGCAGTCCACCCCATAAACCGATAACGTTTGTTCAGCGAGTTGGTACGGGGGGCCAGCGAGAACAGTCATGAGTAGGTCGACCCACAATTCTTGGGGAATGTCCAAACTGAACAGCATTCGGCGCACCGTTCGCATAAAAGCGTCGAAATCTCGCTCGTCGCGGCCGTAGCCCCTGTACGGAGCTATTGTTGAGAGCGCCTTCATCATATCCATCCGCTCTTTGCGCTGCTTTCCATCCAGCCTACAGCCCGTTCTGTTCGCACTCGCGCTAGCGGCCCTGCCAGTGCCCGGCACCGCTAATAGAGACGGCTGCGCTGCTTGAAAAACCGGCACAGTAGTGGCTGACGGCAGTCCGAAGATACTCTGAGGCCCGGTGACTCCCGCTCTAGCAGTCGAAGTTATAGTGGGGTTGAGGGGCGTATTGGCCATCGGTGGCCTTGGCGGTCCCGCGACTGGCGCCGGTAATTGCGGTGCCAACGGCGGCACCGGCAGCGGCGCTGTCGCCGGGATGGGCGGAGGCGGAAAGTTCGTATGGAGAAGACTGACGAGCGATGACAATTGACTCTGCATGGACGCCACATCCGACTCCATTCTGGACAGTCGCTGCCGGTTCAACTCCCGCTGCCCATTACCGCCAGGTGGGGGACCCATAGGGTAATTCGAATTGCCGTGCTGCGTGTTCAATTGTGAATAGTGCCGTTGTTGCTGCCGGTTATTAGAATTCGCGGTCGGTGTCATGTGTTGCGCCTGCCCGTGACTGTGCCTGCTTCTATCCCCTCCCGTCAGGTACACTCGATTGATCGCCGAGCTCGAATACGCGCGAGTCCTGGCCGTCGCGTTGTCGCCTACGCCGTTTTGCACTTGCAGCATGGCTGCGTTTGCCGCCGGCCCTTCCCCCCTTTCAGAGGAAGCGACCTCTGGGCGCTGCAGCAGCTGCTGGTGAAGTCGGCGCGCCTGCTCTTCCGCTACGGCTTTCTCCCACTTCGCCTTCAACTCATCTGACTTATCGAGTAATTCCTGTTCGGTAAAAGCGGTGACGCCCTCGGCAAGGCACAAGTGACAAAAGAATCGCGATCTGTTCGTTCCGACCAGATTCTTGACGTTTTCCGGCCCGCAGCACTGCGAGTGAGTAAGTTTACCGCAGACGCAATCGTAATATTCCGTTAGGGCTTCCCCCTGAGTTACCACCTCGTACCCACAAAATTCGCACTCAGAGCTAATCTCCTCTTCAGTAGTCATCGCAAACAGACAGCTTAGTCGCCCAACTGCAGAGCGCGAAATGGCGATTAGACGGCGTTTCTCTTCAGTACAGTGGCGACTCAATGTACCGCACTTGCACTCGTTCTTAGCACCCTTGTACTAGAGCGCACTGCGCACCTTGACCGCTGGGAACTCCTGTCGCCCTTCACTCGCCGGGAACGACTCCGTTGCCCGCGAAATCTCTCCGCTGATGGCGTACGGGGCTGCCCAGTCGCTTCTAGCTTGTGGGACTGCCTCCGGACTCGCCGTTCGCTGCTCGACGCCAACCCGATCTTTGCTATCGGAAATGGAAAACGAGGAGAGATTATTTAAAATTCACAGGTCACGCCAATCTGGCGAGCAGGTTCCTGGCGTCCTCAATGCCGCAGTGGCTATGGCTGACAAGGCGGTACTACAGACACGAGTAAAGCGTTACTTCCCTCGTTAACGGCCGTGGAATTCGATGATCTCTCTCGCGGATGATCGAAGACAGACGCTGTCGGTCGGCAGTCGAGCCACAAAGAGACTTTGGCGAAGGCTTTTACTACCCAACACAATACAGCGCACGGGCGAACGAGACTTCTACAAGAAGGCGAGTCGCTTGACTGCAAAATATCACGACTGACGCTGGCTTCACAGAGGATAGGCGCCGGATCATACGACTCAGGCAAGACAAAGGATTTCAAATGATCCGCCTTGATCTTCTGCCACGACGGGGGGTATGGTAGCCAGCGGCACTTGAACGCATGAGGCGTAGTGGAGCGAAGCGACACGGAAGGCACACAGGCGACGGCGGGAGTACGGTAGTCGTGCGACTGAATGAGACAAGCGAAGGCACAAGAAGGCGCACGACAGCAAAGAAAGCGACGAAAACACCCAAAAGAAAGGTAAAGGAAGTAACTCGCCAAGTTGCCATCCAACAACCGAAATACCGAAAATTTTTCAAAGAAATTTAAATTTCGCCCTAAAATTGCCCCCGCCTAAAGCTGAAATGCTGCTCCAGTGAAGATATCTGTAAGCCTCAAACCCCTTGTTAATATCGTGGAAATCGATCCACACAGCAAATAATGGGAAAGGTGGAACTTTTCAGTTTCGACCTAAAATACGGTTTTTCAAATTTTCTCCCATAATTTGGATATGTAGAGAGAAATGATCTATTACAAAGTTGTAGAGCTCACCGAGGCGGATCGAATGGTGTTTGTCCCATCTCGATAGGGGCACCCTACCAAGAGTTACTCCTACCCGAAGTTTTGCCCGGAAACCCGGGACCCAACTTTGTACCGTATTTCCCGGCCACGGGTTTACTCGACCGGCTTTCGAAAAGCGGATTCGGATTCGTCTATCTGAGTTCTCTTAGGCTGCGAATACCCGTGCAATTTGCTCTTAGAAAAAGACACTTACAACTGTCGCCGCGTACCCTACTTTTGGGTCGAAAAACCCGGTTTTTGCTACCCGGTCCGGGAAGACCCGGACCCAGCCCGACGGCGCCCCCACCATCGGATAGCCCAATATCTTTTACATATTCGGCCCAAAGCTCGTCTCCCTCCGTTCTACCGGAACACTATTCTAGGCTCCCAAAGTCCGTCGGAGGCCAAAAAATCGGGTTTTTGGCAACTTGCCAAAAATCGTGTCCCGGACGGAAGTCGAGACCTTCGATGCAGGTTGCGCCATCCAGAGACCTATCGAATAAAAAAAAAATCGCCCCGATCGGCCAACTCTAGCCCGACTTATGAGCGTTCCAATTTACACAGAATCCGCACCATCACTATAGCACTCCTCCCTTTTGGAGGGGAGGAGTGCCAAAAATGCCAAATTTATCGCGCAGAAAACGGCCACGGCCGTCGCCTACTGCAAGGAGGGCAAGGGTCTGATCAAGGTGAACGGCCGACCTCTAGACCAGATGCAGCCCGAGATTCTGCGCGTCAAACTGCAGGTATTTTGCTGTAAAATATGTGCGATTGGGAGGAAGGGGGTGTTACACCCATAGGTGCAGGCCACCCGGAGGCCAGGGGGGGTGGGGGGGTTCTACTTAAGGAAAATTTTTGAGAGGGGGGGCCGGGGGGGGGCCGATACCAGTGAACAGCTTTTTAGCACTCCGACCCCAAAAGGGGCGGAGTGCTATAGTGGAGCTGCTCCCAATCAAAACTTTCGCCACTCACTTTCGTGCCTCATTTCTCATCCGATTTGGACGGGGTTTTTTTAATCGATAGCTCTCGAGGGACAGTAGGTGTGGACGGACCTTCATTTTTTTCGCGTAGTGGGAAAATTTTGAGAAAAATTCAAAAATTTGAATTTTTACTTACTGGGAGGGTGTTCACCCAGCTAGAATTTCTGGAATAATGGACCGATTTCGATGTCCTTTGGATATGTTATAACCCTCTACGAGAGCTTCTGCGGAAAAAAAATCCCGAGCCAATCGGCCGACGCGTTCTCGGGTTACGGTAGCCGAAAGTGGTTTTTTGACAAAATTTGCCTTTAAAAAATCCTAGTAAATCAGGGAGTTGTTGGATCGGGCCAGATATCTCAAATCGGCAAGATTGACATGTTCTCTTTCGTTTAAGACCAAAATCGCCGAAATCCGCCGAGGAAATCTTGAGTTCTGCTGTCACAACGGGTCTCCGTCGGGGGTCAAAAATTCCAATTTTTGACTTTCGGCCGTTTTAGCGCCCGATTGCGATGATTTATGGCCAAATGGACTGCACCACGCGATTCCCCGTTGAAAACTGATCCGGAATCAGTTTTCAAAAATATTTTTTCGGCTACCGTACCCCGGCCGCGTCCAAAATTCGAATTTCCACCCGGGTGGTCAAAATCAATGTTGGAGTCGATCCCGGTGCTTTCGAGGTCGCTGATGCCGAATCTGGCATTGTTTTCGCGTTTCGGATCAAAATTCGCGAGTTTTTGTCAAAAATTGACCTACCGTAGCCCTACGTTGACGAAACTGAAAGTGTGGTAATTGTGCGGTTGAAGTGTCGATTCTAGAGTATTTCGCAGCGAGGAACGCGAATTCGCTATTGGTTTCTCCAATTTGTGTCGATTTTGCCTTCAAACAGCCACTTTCCTAATGCCGACATTCAGATTTGAATGCAACTTTTACCGTACTCTCCTCAAACTATGTTGTAACTCAAATTTGCGCGCGCATTCAAACTTCACACTTGAAGGAAATGCAGTGCGAAAAGACGGCATTGTAAAGTGAGCAATTGCGCATGAATTGTCAATTCTTCCATCGAAAATGGCAAGGCGAGTCTGCGATTGGCGCAGCCCCGAATCTTAGCTGCCGGCTACTGGTCGTCGAAGCGAAATGGTGCATGTTGAGCTCAATTCGGCCTGGTCTACAGGATTTCGGTGGAGTTGTGCTGCGCGCCGGCCGGTCCTTGCAGGTGCAGGGAATATGCGTACTCTGAAACTCGCGCGCCGAATTTGTGGAGAATCTTTGGGCGGAAATCGGCCTTATTTCGCATGATAAGTGAGTGGCGGTCTGCTTTCTCCCGTTCTGGTCGGAGTGCTTCACTGCAGGCTCTCCTGCACGTTTCCCTTGTTAGAATGGCCAAAATACGCTAAAAATCGCCTTAATTTGGTCAAAAACACGCTAATTTGTGCATAAATAGACGAAATATAGCGCCGCAGGCGAAAATTTGGGCAAAATAGGACTAAAAACTACCAAAAATACAAGAATATTTCCGGATTTTTTCCCGCATGTCGGATGCCAGGGGAGAGTATCAGTGAAAAGTTCACTAGAGGCAGGGCCCCCCCCCCCCCCCGCCTGCACCTATGGTTACACCCCCCCCCCCCCATCCACGCGGCCAGCAACACTGACATTCTTGTTAATCCCCCCCCCCCCTTCCCAGGCGGGATCCCTGCTACGCTACTTCCCCTGAAAATCAGGAAATTTCCCAAAATCGACCTAAATTACAAATTATTTCACCTGAAGTTATTTCACTTATTGTTGATCATTTTTGAGCCATTTTGGTTTTGGAACAATTTGCTTCAAAATTGCACTAAATTTGCCGCCTTTGGCACTTTTTGGAGAATTTTTTTACATTTTTGTCTGTTTTTGAGAGCTCCCCAAATAACGCGAATCTTGTTCGGTTCGCAAATAACCCGCTTCCCAATCCCAAAATCCCCTCTACTGCCAATCGCGCCTATGATTTTTGGCCATAAAAGTCGGCAAAAATACTATATATTACAGGAGCCCATTCTGATCGCGGGCAAGGACCGCTTCGCCGGCGTGGACATCCGCGTGCGCGTCAAGGGCGGCGGGCACGTCGCGCAGATCTACGGTGCGTGTTTTTAGCAAATTACGCAACACGCACAGCTTGTGACGCAACAAAGTTGCAATTTCAGCCATTCGCCAGGCCATCGCCAAGAGCCTGGTCGCCTACTACCAGAAATGTGGGTGAACTTTTTTGAGCATTTTGAGGCAAAGATTGATGAAACAGCGCTGCCTAAAGTGATGAAACTTTTAATAGGAATCTATACACCAACTCACTCTTTACCTCATTCGGTGCACTGTAAAACCGCGAATATCGACTGCACTCATTCTCCATGCACACATGCTATGATATTCCGTATGTGTGATCTGGGCGCTTCTGTGCAGGGACTCCTGCACGCAGTGTCATGTCCAATTTCCATTTTCAACTGCAAGATTACACCCAATAGTCCCGTAGCGTCTCAGTCTGTAGAGTGTAGAGTATCGATTTTGCCAAATTTGTTTGAAAAATTCGTAAATTTTTGTCCAAAACTACTTGCAGACATCGACGAGCAGTCGAAGAAGGAGCTGAAGGAGCGCTTCGGCCAGTACGACCGCTCCCTGCTGGTCCGTCGCTCGTTTGTTTGTTGTTTTACTTTCTAATTTTGTGTTTTCGCCCGGCCTCAGCCGGGCGATACCGTACAAGAGAGCTCGGCATGCGTGCCCTCGTTCGGCACTCAGATTTCGGTGTTAGAAGGTCGTATGGAGGCGATTTCTGTGCCGCTCAATTCATGTAGCATAGATAGCATTTTTCCGTGCAAAGGTCAAGTCGAGAAAATTCAAATTGCGCGCGCTACAGTGACCCAAAACGCGCTCATCAAAGCCAAAATCCGGTCGATAGCCAAATGCAACAATCCCGTGCGAACGTCCGAGCTCGTGAATCGGAGCACGAATTCTTCACAATAACAGTCAGAATATATAATTCTCAAACGAGCCTTTGAAGCATAACTATTCAGGCTGCGTATATTTAATAAGTGAGAACGCTCAATTTCCGCCCAACATTGTTGAGCTTGACTAATGACTACACTGATTGTGGCCATAATTGGGTACGATGAACTGCGGAGTTTATCTAAAACTGCGCAGATTTTACAGCGTTCGTTGCATCAAGCGCCATGAAAATTGCACAGTTTGTCATAAACACCCCGTGGCATGTCGTGTCCAATTTTGGGCGCGATCACTGCTGTCACGCTCGAGAGAGTCGACTTTTCAACTTTTAACCCCACCCTGCATTTTCGGCCAAAAATCTGTATTTTGACTAATTTCTCAGGTGGCCGACCCGCGCAGAACGGAGCCCAAGAAGTTCGGCGGGCCTGGGGCGCGGGCCAGATACCAGAAGTCCTACCGTTAGGTTCGCCCGGGATTTGATTGGTCCCGAACGGAATGTGCAAGATCGTTTTGTAGCGGTGACTCGATTATTTCTCGTGGAAAAACTTCCGTTGTTGGTTGACTTTTGGCGCCTTCCCCGTTGAGAAAGGTTGATTGAGAGGATGCGATTGGAAAGTGGAGTTTGATACAGGGTGGCATAAGTGATGCCACTATGCGCTCTATATCGAGAATTGGTGAAACACACGAGTTCAGTTAGTACAACCAAGGAAACCGGCATGTGACCCCACATTTTGCACTGCAAAGAATCTTGCACGCGGCGTTTATAGTGTAGAATTTTGCGCAGGCGGCGTTTACTAAATAGTAAAATTTTCTACCGTTTACAAGACATGCCTAGGCCTACGTTGCACGGGACCATACCTGTAACGCTGGTCCCCCCCTGGCCGGAGATCTCCCCACCCCCCCCCCCTACCCAGCCTGAAAGACCCCCTCCCAAAAATTGCGAAAATTTTCGCTTGTGGCGCTATATTTAGGCTGTTTTCCATCGAAATTAAGCGATTTTTGGCACTTTTTACCCTATTTTTGCAAAATTTCCTTACTTTTTTTGCCAAATTTGTAGGTCATTTTGACCCCACCCCCCCCTCCTCGGTTTTGGAAACCCCCCCCCCCCCCCCTAAAATCCGGATTACCCCCCCCCCCCCCCTCCCCGAGGGGGCGCCTTTCAGGTATGCACGGGACGTTGTCCATCTTGTGTGCAAGTTTGGTACAAGTCTGGTTACTGTAGCCAAACCAGCTGTTACTCCAAACTCGATGGATTCGGACGAAACGTACACACAAGATAGGCATAGTCCGGTGGCATGTGTGTTGACGCCAGATTTAAAGGTCATTGTTCGTAGATTACTGCGATTAGATTTGGGGGGGGGTGGTAGTTTTGATGCTACGACGTATGAAAGAAAAGGTCATCCAATTTTACGTCGTTTTTGGCACTCCGCCGCTTGAAAAGCGAAGGAGTGCTATAGGAGCGGTAAGGCCTACAGTTAACACCTTCGGGGCTAGCGCTCGCTACGAAGCACCTAGGGAGCCAAAATTTTTTTTAAAAGATAGCTTATGACTACCCGCAGCGTGCTCGGGGGGTGAAAAAATTTCGGTGGTGGAAGAATTTTGCGAAAATTCAAAAATTCGAATTTTTGCTAAGTAAAAAAAAATACCCCACAACTTTCGCAAAAATGGGCCGAACTTGGTGATTTTTGGATATGTTATAGGCCTTTGGGTACTCTAGGCGGCATCGCTGGAACGGGCTCCCTAGGTGGTCCGACGCGGGAGTACGGTAGAAAATTCAAAATTTTAAATTTTTTTCCGACATTTAAAAAATCATAACTCGAGTTTGCGACTGTGGATTCTCGCAAACTCTTCGATCCGGCCTGCGCACTTATATTACCTTTCGATCGAGACCACAACCGCCGAGATCGCTTTTGTCGTTCGGGAGATACGAGGTGGCAAAAGTGCCGGGTCTTGAGCGGAAAATCCGGATTTTCGACTTTGAGTGGATTTTTCGATTGGAAAGCGTGTCTTTAGCGCTAAATTGACCATTGCATCGTGTTCAGCGTCAAAAGTTGGTCTAGACGAAGTGTCTTGACCATTTTGAGGTACCGCACCCCGGCCGCGCCGAATTTTTGAATCCCGAGGTCAAATTTTCGAAATTGTGTTTTCACTTGTTTCGGGGGTTTCCGACGACGCTGAACACGAATCCGGTGTTTGTTTTGCGATTTTGGACGCCCTTGCCCTGATTTCGGCACCCGGCCGGCCAAAAATTAGGTCCCGGGGTCGAATTTTCAAAATTGCGTTGACAGTTGTGTCTGGGCTTTCTGACGCCGCAGAACGCGAATCCGTCGTTTGTTTGGCGATTTGCGGTGTATTTAGCCTGATTTTGGCCGAATACTCACACTCTGTAAAATTTCGCGAAATTCCTAAAATACCATCCGCCATTGATTTTGCTGCGCCTACAGTACGCCGTCCATATAAGACGCGCTGAGAAAGGCGTCTACGCACGCGCAATCGAACCGAGTTATAGGAGCATCATACTGTAGCACTACGCCGTCCACCCCAGCGGGGGAGCCCCCGCTGTGTAGCGTAGATAAGGCGCGCCTGTACAATTGGGGCGCCGCTGGCATTCTACATTGTGAGTGGCTATAGACAGTCAGCGGTCAGTACAGCCTGCGCTCATCGTCGTCAGTACAGCCTGCTCCAACGCGTCACTTGCGCCACATCGACCTCTAAGTATTTGGCATCGGCTTAGGCCCACCCCGGGCTATAGACCCTAGTTCTACACTGAAAAATTGGGAACATACAATTTTAACGGGAATACGACACTTGTTGGAGTTGCTGTGCCCCCGTCTGCTAAAACAATCACGCGGAGTGCCTATCTGACACTCAAGGAGTGTCACGTATCACGGAGTGTCACGTATCACTAACAACTCGTAACCCCTACGAGAGCTTTTCATGCGTGCGTTCGTCCGTTCGTGCGTCACGCTCTTAGATCTCAGCGTTGGAAAGTCGTAGGAAGGCGATCTTAGGCTTTATGGATAGCTCTCGACTCACTGGTAATGTTGCTAAGAGACTTCGCAGTTCAAAAGTTTGAAATGCGCGCGTTACAGTACCCAGAAAGTCAAAACGGAAAACAGCTCTAACTCGCTCGTCTTACGTCGTAGAGCGGCGTGCGATAAGTCAACTAAAAGGTCTTGACGTGCTCTTTCGTTTGGCATTAAAAGTTTTCTTAATTACGCAAACACGCATCACGAAAAGCGACATTCTCGCGTTTTTAACGCAGAAATCGCTCTAACTCGCTCAGCGTGCGTCGTAGGGAGATGATCTTGGGTTGGTTGGATAGCTCTCGACTCATTGATCATTTGTTCTTCTCTAGAACGACGACGACGACTGCCGAAACAACAACAACGGGTATGGAGTGGAGACAAATTGTACGGACGCCAAGGGCTTTGCCGTGAAGCAAACAACTAGGTGCACTCCTCAATTAGAAGTTTGGCAGCGTACAAGCTCTCTCGATTAGGACTACCTTTGCATCAAGGCGACCGCAAATCCTCTAATAACACCCCCCCCCCCCCCTCTGCTCTAGAGAGGTGGGGGGGGGGGGGGGGGAGGGGTCATGATAGGACTTCGGTATGTGCGCACGTTTGTATTGTACTCGTTCAACCTTTGGTCGTCCACTACCCTAAGAGGTCCCGCCTATTCCGTGCGTTACCAAGGATTCCGGCTCGCTCCGTTGCGTTACCAAGATGGGTCCCGCCCGTTCAGTACGCTATCCAAAGAAGCCCCGCTCGTCCCGCACGTTACCCAAAGGAGCCAACTACATAGCTGCACCAGTTAGGTTGATTGGCATCGCCATCAGAAAGTAGAGTACCACACAATTCATCCGTACCTCCAGTCGAACCGTAGAAGTCGGCGTTTTGCAGTGGCCGCAGTAGAAGACGCCATCGTTCAGCGACGTTGTCGATTGCCGAGGCGGTGTCGTGTGTATCGGTGGCGTCGACTGCAGAGAGAGCCCTCTGATAACCTGTCCGCTAGACTGATCGCGTCTAGGGCGCAGGACAGACCGGCGTCGCATTTCGGCTATCCTACAGAGGCGTACATCCCCCTCCCACCCCCTCCCCCCTTCGGGCGTTCCTTGCAATGGTTGCAGCGCTGTTCTACGCGCGCTCTGGCGGCCGCCCGCAGCCAATCCTTCAAATGCAATGGGATTCCGAAACTCGATTGAGCGACAAAGGCGAGAGATGTCTTGCCTTCCTCGTCGAGTACCTTGTGCGAATATTCCGGCATGTCGAAGCATTTGTCAGTCCAATCTGCCGTTAGCCAAATACTTCAGTTTGTGTTTCGTATGGTAACAAAAGAGGCACAACTGGGGGTTTACCCCCGAGCCACGGAATGGAAAAGGGTGATCCCAGCCCTATCGGCAGAGTTGGAAACCGTGATGACTCCACTCTGGCCGCCGCGAAATATGAAAGGTAGCCTATGTAGAGGTGTCAGAGACAGGGATGTGGTTTTCCTTGGTATCCGTTAGGCGCCAACATCACGGGTTAGGCTCTGATTGAGATCCCAGAACAACCACAAACAACGAGGAGGAGGAGTACGCATGTGTTGTGTAACCTCCTGAGAGCCTAGCTGGCCGATTGGTCGTCTAAGCTCACTATATGCAGTGGGTTCCACTCACTGTTACAGGGTAGTCTATGATGCTCCTGTGTGGTGCCAAGACTGTTCTGCAAGGGTTAGGCGGCCCCTCAGAGTAGTGTAGCCAGCCTACCCTAGGTGAGACTCTCTCAGAGTAGTGTGTCTTGTCGTCTAAGCTCACCATATGCAGTGGGTTCCACTCACTGTTGCAGGGTAGTCTATGATGCTCCGGTGTGGTGCCAAGACTGTTCTGAAAGGGTTAGGCGGCCCCTCAGAGTAGTGTAGCCAGCCTTCCCTAGGTGAGACCTCTCAGACTAGTGTGTCTTGCCGTCTAAGCTCACCATATGCAGTGGCTTCCACTCACTGTTGCAGGGTAGTCTATGATGCTCCTGTGTGGCGCCAAGACTGTTCTGAAAGGGGTTGGTAATGCTAGCCTGGCTTTACTGTATGGTTGGACTTGAGCTCAGAGTAGCTGGTCTAGCCAAGACCCTATGAGAGAATGGCTGGAAATGCTCAGAGTAGCATGACTGGCCTACTCTCCAGGTGGATGTCTGCCTTTTACCTGCATCTGTGAAGTGTTGTGGCTTGGCTTGGCTCTGTCTAGCAGCAGACCCTCTGAGAGTGACTGGAGATGATTGCTCAGAGTAGCATGACTGGTCTACTCTTGGGTTGGTTTACTGTTGCATTGTGATTGTGAAGGAGGGCTCATTGTTTGCGTCGTGGAGGTTTGGCACAGAATTGCAGATTTCTCAAGGACACTTGCAATAAACCCATTAACAAATTGGAAAGATTGGATCGGATTTAATCAGATCTGGTATTTCGAGGTGTTTAATCAAATCAGTAATGAGGATCTGTGATATGTGTCATTCGGAAGCTTCGTGGCTTTGGGCTAACGCTGGTACTGCTCCTCAGTTCGTTCGTGGCAAGTGGCAATAATCTGGTTTGGCTCACTGAAGCGTTCGTTCTGGGTTGTTAGCATCAAGGCTTTTTTTCTGCGCTTAATAAGGTTCTCACAGCCCAGTGATGTTGGCTCGGCTATCTGCCACAATCATCAACACATGTCCTCGTACTATCCCAAACTGGCCCCACTCGTTCTGCAGGCTAGGGTGAGTGATAATCCCGCTCGTCAAGGGGGGGGGGGGGGAGTTTATCGTGAAATTCCAAAGACAAACCCTCTCGTTATCGACTGCCCCTACCTCCTCGTGCCGAGAGTGGGTAATTTACGCGCCTACGGGGGGGGGGGGGAGTTTATCGTGAAATTCCAAAGACAAACCCTCTCGTTATCGAATGCCCCTACCTCCCACGTTACGTCCCCCACGTTACCCAAAGGAGCCAACTAGCTACATAAATTAGGTTGATTGGCATCGCAATCAAAAAGTAGAGTACCATACAATTCATCCGTACCTCCAGTTGAACCGTAGAAGTCGGCGTCTTGCAGTGGCCGCAGGAAAAGACGCCCGTCGTTCAGCGACGTTGTCGATTGCAGAGGCGGTGGCGTGTGTATCGGTGACGTCGACTGCAGAGAGAGCTTACAACGTGTCCGCTAGACTGTTCGCTCTAGGGCGCAGGATAGACCGGCGTCGCCTTTCGGCTTTTCTACAGAGGCGTACATCCCACTCCCCCCCCCCCCCCCCCTTCGGGCGTTCCTTGCAATGGCTGCAGCGCTGTTCTACGGCGTTCGAGCGGCCGCCCGCAGCCATTCCAAATGCAATGGGATTTCGAAACTCGATTGAGCGACGAAGGCGAGAGATGTCTTGCCTTCCCTGTCGAGTACCTTGGGACCCGACGGTGGTGCCCTGGGACTTCAGCACTTGGTCGCCAATTCCGAATCTGGCACTATTCGCTTCAGATTAGATTCGTATTTTTAGCTGATTTGATTATTCCTACTTGCACAAAATTAAGAAAAGGTATCCTGTGACAAACAGATGTGTGGCACCTAATTACATCCCATTCGATGAAGTATACATTCGAATTTGAGACGAACGAACTTTTAGAATTCCGTACTACCCTGTCGCCTATAACACGATTAGGAATCGTTTCACAGGCTGCGGCCTGCTTTCGAATTATTGCATAAAATGGCATATGGAAAAAAATTATGCCCGGGCTATAGACCCTAGTTCTACACTGAAGAACTTGGGAACAGACAAATTTAACGGGAA
>JASAMZ010005108.1:0-13098 GCA_030248115.1 Linhomoeus sp. GSCO2_2 | reverse complement strand
TTTATTACTTCGTTCAGTTACGTATTGCACTAAACTGTCGTGTTCAAGTTAGCTACTCTATATTGTGGAAGATTTTGCTACCAACATGGTAACTTCTACCCACAATCCAGAGTAAAAGTTTTTTCAACTGAAAAAAATCGGCCGACTTTTTCTAACAAGAAACTATTTCGAAGAAATTTCGAAAAGAACTTAACATCTCGACACGCAATACAGGGTGATTGTGGTGAACTGCAAAACTTTAGACCAGTTGTTACAACTAATGGAACAGGACACCAAATTGCGCAGCGTCATGTCGCAATTTCAGTTGTTTTCAGGCGCATTCACCGAGTGATGAGAGCTTCGTCCGTGGCGCATCCGAGTCCGTGAATGATTCTCAACTTCTCGACTTGCACCGTTTCCACCAGCAGTTTCTGCCAAAGGCTCTCCCACTCCGCCTTCCCTCCCTGCCCCACTCCCTCGCAGTAAGCAGTCGCCCGAAGGTGAGGCTTCACACTGGAAGTGGGGACCCAGTTAGACCATGTATAAGCTATTTAATTACCATTTTGGTTAAATACAAAATTCTGTGGCACCTTAGTTCTTCAGTTTTGCGATGCTCCATCACTCACTGCAACTGGACTTCATCTCTTACATAAATTTAAATGTTACATTAATTTCGTTGATTTTCCAGGAAATTTTGAATACTGTGCGTTGGTTGACTCTTGCCAAATTTCCAATACTTCGCTGAAGCTGCAATCCAGCTGAGATTTCAACAGTGTAGTTTCACTTCAGCATTGCTCGATTCGATGCAAAATTAGGTAGTAGGTGCCGAGTTTTTGTACCCGTTGCATTCAGCGTCGCTCAGCGGCCTGTCACGACAGGAGGCCATCGTCTCCTCGAAACGTCGGCTGGCCTCGCTGGTGCAGTTGCTGTGACCCAAACGACAGGCCCAACCGACCAGCTCCCTTTGGAACTCTCTGAAACGACAAATCTCCATTGGACGACTGATCGTATTTCACTTCACTCGCATAGTCTCACTGTGTGAGGACCGTCTCGATGTTGGGCTCGCTCCATCCCACATTCTGGTACGCAGCCATCACGACGTTTTCCAAAAGGTATTCCTGAAGAGGACGAATCCATTCAGACATCGCAGTACCGACGACGATTAACACACACAGTTTTCACCTTCGCGGCCTGTTCTCCAGAGGTCCCAGCGAACATCTGGTGGACGTAGTCCAGATTCGTCAGCGCCGCCTTCCACGGCACGAAGTGGTCATCGCCGCTTCTCACAAAGCTCCGCAGAAGCTTCAGAGCGATCTCATAATTCAATTGGCCCGCTCTGGCCAGCGTGAAGGCGTCGTCTAGGAGCTGCGAGCGCATCTTCGGGTCAAACACCTGGAATTGAGTAGTTTGAGAAATCGCTTCGAAGGCCAATCGAAGTTGTGCTTGTTGACCTCGTGGTCTTTCTCGAGCTGTCCTGCGATCAGCCACCAGCTGTAGGCGTCGTAGTTCACCCTGTAGTAGCCGTTCACCTCTGGATTCAATGCCAGCCAGTCGCCCTCGGGCGTTTCAATGGTGAGATTGCCTATTGGTTCGCACGAGTACTGTATGTTGATGAATACCAGTCATGCCTAGCAGTGCAGGGGGTCTCTCATCACCTGCTTCGGCGATCCACTGCAGCTGCTGCCCATCTCCAGAATCGTCCTTCTTGGAAATCCACACAGGAATGTGCCACTGGTAACTGAAAGCAAGTGTCCGTCAGTAGAGAAGTGCCATTTCAAGCCTCCCGAATCGTTTCACCCAAAAGGCGAATCGTCCTCCGACGGCTTGTGATCCAGCGCGAAAGGTTGCTGTTCAATCAGAAGTGTCGAGTAGTTTACGAGGCTGCTGTGTCGCTGTCTCATAACATTCAGCACGGGAAAGTGCTTCTGCAGGGTGAAGGTCAGCAGCATTCGATTGACGTCGAACTTGTGGGCCTGTATTAAAGCTGTTGTTTAGATCGTTTCATTGCACAAAGAGCGACACTGGCAGGGCATAGTCAGCTCAGCGACATTAGCGCGCACATCACCTCGTCTTCGGCCGCTAGAGCGTTGTAGAGATCCTGACTGGCGGCGTTGTCATACTGATGTCGGTTCAGGTACGTCTGAAACAACGGACGGCTTTTATAAACAGCCTGAGAGGTCGTCAAATTGTTGTTCTCTAGCAGACCGTCATGCGCCTCTTGAACGCAGTGTCTCCAATGATCGCCTTCGTCATCTGCACCACTGCTGAGCCCTGAATTGGAGCCATTTTAGTTTTCATCCTTTTGGACAAGTCATCAAACAGAGTTGCTGTGTCTGTGTGTGAGCAGCGGCTGCAGGCAATTGCAATACCTTCTCATAGCTGATCTTGTCGAAGTTGTCCCAGGCGTCGTCTGCAGTGGGCACGGGCGTTGACAGAGCATGGGACTGATTCAACTGGTCGAGGGACATCGCCTCCTGCAGACGGTTGACCATCTGCGACCCCTGAATGGACCCGAACCTCATGGCCGAAGCCACAACTTTGACCACAATGACCAGGATTTGCGATTGCGTGTGTGCGTGCGTGCGTGCGTACGTGCGTGCATGCGAGCGTGCGTGTGTGCGTGCGTGCGTGCGTGCGTGCGTGCGTGCGTGCGTGCGTGCGTGCGTGCGTGCGTGCGTGCGTGCGTGCGTGCGTGCGTGCGTGCGTGCGTGCGTGCGTGCGTGCGTGCGTGCGTGCGTGCGTGCGTGCGTGTGTACGTACAGTACCATGTCGAATCGGCCGTCGCTGGCGGCGTCGGCGCCAATTTGTTCCATGAGCGAGGCGAATCCCTCGTTCAGCCACAGGTCGTCCCACCACTTCATGGTGACCAGATTGCCGAACCACTGAGATAGTGAAACAAGCTGTGTGTGTAAAAAGTTTAACCTATACTTTGTGTCTGTCAAAAATTTGGTGAACAGTACAGTGAACTTTGTACACATCGTTAGCCGCATCAGGAGAACTGATCTTGAGAACGTGTACCTTAATGCCAAGTGCAGCCATCCACACGATACGGTTATCTGTTCAGCTGATCTGAAGCTCAGTGATATCGCCGCGTTTGCTATACGTTATCGGCATGATACGACGCCGGAAATCCTCACATCCAACAAAAAAACTTGCCAAGATGAATACTTGCTAGCGTCTGAACACTACTATCAGAGCTTTGAGGCGCGGTAGACCGGACGCGACTACGACGATGACTCAGCAACACAAACGGACGCCAACACTTCGTTGGGAGTTATCGACGCCATACATTGGGCACAGAGATTTAAAAGGTTATGTAAACAATTTTGCTGACGTGGAGAAACCAGAAGCCGCTTCGCCGATGATTGTTGGACTATTCGGTGTCAAAACGTAAATGGCAAAACCAGAATAAAGCGCAGCAAAAAAAGCAAAATGGTCGCCGAGGATTGAACCTCGGTCGGCTCGCACATTTTTGCGCGCGATCCGGCGGCTTTCCCGCCTACGCCATGCCGTCGCACCACAGCGCTTCTCAAAACGGCGCTCTTATACTCTCAGTTGGCGTCTATTCAGCAGACTACGGTGCTTTAGCACGTCCGCACGATCGATGTGCCCCGTAAGCACCGTAACATTGCAAATAGAGATAATTTGTCGAAAAATTTCAAACTTCAAACGTTACACCCACACTCATTTTGAAATTAGCAACAGCAAATCTCATCGGATCCGTAATCGGCGACATCGACTCTACCTGACGCCATGTGTCACGTGTTCCACTTCGGCTGGACAAAAAAGTTCGCGGACTACACATCGTCATCTGTATATATACACCTCGCCGCGCTGAGGCGCGGCGAAAAAAGAGTAAGAGCTAGTGAGAAAGGTACACAAATGAGAACAAGCAATGCTAGTCGGCCAGTCAGTTGGTCGGACGGTCGGTCGGTCAGTCGGTCGGTCAATCGGTCGGTCGATCGGTCGGTCAGTCGGTCGGTTGGTCGGTCGGCCGGTTGGTCGGTCAGTGAGTCAGTCGGTTGGTTGGTTGTTGGTCAGTCAGCCAGTCAATCGGTCGGCTGGTCGGTCGGTCACTGGGTTGGTCGGTCGCTGGGTCGGTCGGTGGGTTGGGTGGGTGGGTGGGTGGGTGGGTGAGTGGGTGGGTGGGTGGGTGGGTGGGTGTGTGTGGGTGGGTGGGTGGGTGGGTGTGTGGGTGGGTGGGTGGGTGGGTGAGTGGGTGGGTGGGTGGGTGGGTGGGTGGGTGGTTGGTTGGGTTGGTGGGTAGGTAGGTTGGCTGGTTGGTTGGTTAGGTGGGCTGGGTCGGTAGGTCGGTAGCTAGATCGGTTGGTTGGTTGGTCGGTCGGTCAGTCGGTCGGTCGGTCGGTTGTTCGCTGGGTCGGTCGCTGGATCGGTCGGTCGGTCGGTCGGTTGGTCGCTGTGTCGGTCGCTGGGTCGGTCGGTCGGTCGGTCGGTCTGTTGGTCGGTCGGTCGGCCGGTCAATCGGTTGGTCGGTCGGTCGGTCGGTCTGTTGGTCGGTCAGTCAGTCGGTCAGTCGGTCGGTCGGTTGGTCGGTCTGTCGGTCGGTCGGTCAGTCGGTCAGTTGGTCGGTTGGTCGGTCGGTCAGTCGGTCGGTCGGGTCGGTTGGTTGGTCGGTCAGTCAGTCGGTTGGTCGGTCGGTCAGTTGATTGGCTGGTTGGTCAGTTGGTCAGTCAGCCAGTCGGTGGGTTGGCTGGTCGGTCGATCGGCCAGTCAGTCAGTCAGCCGGGCAGTTGTTCGGTTGGCGGGTTGTTTGGTTGGTAGGTCGGTTGGTCCATCAGTCAGTCAGTTGGTTGGTCGGTCGGTCAGTTGGCAGGTTGGTTGGTCAGCCGGGTTGGTTGGCCAGTCTCGGTCAGTCAGTCAGTCACTCTGTTAGTCTGTCAGTCAGTCTATTCAGCCACTAACCATATGGGAGAGTTCGTGGGCGACTACCACGGCAACAAGCTGCTTCTCCTCCAGCGAGTATATGCTGGGATCGTAGAGGAGATACCTCTCCCGATAGGTGACCATTCCCCAGTTCTCCATGGCGCCAAAGGCGAAGTCTGGCAGGGCAACCATGTCTGTGAAGGGGGAATTAGTTGACTGCTGAAGGTTTTATGGTTTTGCATGGAGTCACTTCTCCATACCCTGCTTCTGGAGAGGGAAGGGAATTGCGAAGAAACTCTCCATGAACTCCAGCAATTGGGGGCCAATCTCGGAGGCATAAGCAGTCTGGTCCAACGCTTGAGGACGAGCCCAGATGCGGAACTGAAAATAAAACTATCAAAGTGCATTGTAAAGCATTGATCTAGCTGAGCAAATGCAAATACCGCACCCGAATTCCATTGGTGGTGGTCGACTCTCTGTATTGAAGTTGCCCCACACAGATGGCCAGCAGATAGGTGGACATCTTGGGCGTCTTCTTGAAGCTCGTCTTTAGCCACTTCCCTCTGCAGAGACGCCTTATGGTTTGGACCTGCACACAAACTGTCCGCATCTCGTCATCAACTGAACTCACCCAATGGGCACTGCGGGCCCTTCCTCGAGGGCGTTCGAGATGGCAGTGGTGTTTGCTGGATGGACGACGACCACTTCGAACTCTGCCTTCATCGCTGGCTCGTCAAAGCAGGGCAGGAAGCGACGAGCGTCCGCCGGTTCCATCGTCGTTACAGCCAGGTACCTGAAAACAGGCAAAGCGTTATGAAATAAATTACTATTCACATTACACGCCAAATCGTCAAAACTAATGCGCGTTGGGCTACACAACTTGGCCAAGTACCCACTTCGTCTCGCCATTCTCCTCGTATTGACTGCGGTAGAGTCCCATCAATCCGTCGGATATGAGGCCTTCGTACTCGATTTGCAATTCCAGCTGCTCGCCAGCACTGAACGCCTCCTCGAATTCGAAGTCGACCATTTGGGTCTCGTTTCTGACCACGATCTTCTGAGGAACTTCTCCGGTCGACAATCTCGCCGAAACAATCTTCAACTCCAGCTGATTCAGAGTGATCTTTGTGGAGGCGTGCAGACATTCCATTGTGACATTGAGCTTCCCAGCGGTGGTGAACTGCTTCTCGGGCGGGAAGTCGAAGTCGCCGCTGGGCAGGAACGTGCGCACCTCCAGGCGGTACAGAATGGGTCTCCAGTCGCCGGGAAGTCTCAGCTCTTCCGGGGTTGGCTTGTCTCCATCTGGAGACTCGAGTGGAGAGTAGGGGGCGACTGAATGGGCGCCAAAGAGGGCCACCAAGTCGTCATAATTCCTCTGCATCCAGTCAACGTTCGTCCTCGTTCGCTCCAGCGCCGAGGCAATCTCCCTGTAGCTGGACATCTCCGGGTAGGCCGCTGCGAACGCTTGCAGCTGAAAGGAATGCAACTTTCAGGCAAGTTCACACCAGTAAGGGATAATGGCAGGTGAATTTGTTCTGGCTGATGATCAACAGGCTGTGCATCTCAGATGACTTCACAGCACCTAACCGCACAAACTCATCGTGCTCTCTACATGGGTAATTGCATGTATCTGCATCTGCAGATGAATGTAGCTTGCACGACTGTAGTGGGGACAGTAACGACAAATGTACTCTCTCACTCGCTGGAGGTCGGCGTCTCGCTTGAAGAGCTGATTGGGAAGAGCGTTCTTGAGGATTTTCTTCAGAGTGTAAGTGTCGCCTGAGAATCTGAACGACCAGTGTTGTGTAAATTCGCATTTTGAAGCCGAAAGACATTTGCTCAGCTCAATGGAACACGAGCTACTTCAACAACTTACGAAAGTCGAAACTATTGCATGTGAGGGGAGGGGGGGGGGCGGTGGGAGGGGGGTGGGAAGAAATGATGAAAATGTAAGGTAGGTGGCCAAGGACTGCAGAAACGTGCAACTTCCTGGAATCATTATCAGCTGCACGACAAGGATGGCTGCAATGTTTTGTATTTTGAAAGCACTGCTAACACACTTCTCCTTGAGAGTTTCAGTGTTGTGGGAGAGATAGTTCCACATCGACTGGGCTCCCAGAAGGCTGCCGGCAGCCGCTTTCCAGAAGAAGCGAACGTCCTGCTGCCTCACGTCCTCTCCCTCCACCGACTCAGTCAGCATCCTGAGAAGAATTTTACAGTGCGCGTAAAAGCTACATACATAAGACAAGACAGACAACTTTGCTGAAGCCGTGCGCTGGGCTCCATGCGCCAGGCTCCAATTTGAATGCTACATGCGCTACAAAGTGATTGTGATAAATTTCAAAGCTTTTACACCAGTTGACGCCAAATTGCGCGGCGTCGTGTCGCAATTGCGGCTCTATTCAGCCGCATGCATTCACCGCGTGATGAGAGCTTCGTCCGTGGCGCATCCAAGGGCGTGAATGATTCTCAGCTTCTCGACTTGCACCGTTTCCACCAGCAGTTTCTGCCACAGACTCTCCCACTCCGCCTTCCCTCCCTGCCCCACTCCCTCGCAATAGGCCGTCTTTCGAAGGTGGGGCTTCAGGCTGGAATGTGGGGACTCAGTTTGACAAAGTACGACAACACAATTTTCGCTATGGTTGCCTTAGTGTAGTGCAACAGACTTTTTGGCACTCCTCCCCTCCAAAAGGGAGGAGTGCTATAGTGATGGTGCGGATTCTGTGTAAATTGGAACGTTCATAAGTCGGGCTAGAGTTGGCCGATCGGGGCGAATTTTTTTTATTCGATAGGTCTCTGGATTGCGCAGTGTGCATCGAAGGTCTCGACTTCCGTCCGCGACCCGATTTTTGGCAAGTTGCCAAAAACCCGGGTTTTCGGCCTCCGACGAACTTTGGACGCTTAGAATAGTGTTCTGATAGATCGGAGCGAGACGAGCTTTGGGCCGAATATGTAAAAGACATTGGGCTATCCGACGGTAGGGGCGCCGTCGGGCTGGGTCCGGGCCTGCCCGGGCCGGGTGCCAAAAACCGGGTTTTTCGACCCAAAAAGTAGGGCTCGGTTTGCCATTCGTGGTTTTTTTTGTTTTGCTAGATAGGGGTCTGTTATTTTCTGTATTTGAACAGCTTGGATATCTGCATCCAGAATCGTCGCTATTATCCCGGTCGGATGACGTACGGGCCGGAAAATAATGCTCAAAGTTGGACCCCGGGCTCCCGGGCAAAACTTCGGGCAGGCGTAACTTTTGCTAGGGTGGCCTTATTGAGATGCAAAAAACACCACTCGATAGAGCTCGGCGTGCTCTACAACTATGTAATAGACCACTTTTTTCGGAATGGTCAAATTTTGAGTGAAAAATTGAAAAATCGATTTTTGGGTCGAAATTCGAAATAGTCGCGTTTCGCATTTTTTGATACGCTATTCGATCTCGACGATATTTGGGAATTTTTTAGGCCGATTAAATAGAACTTTGGAGTTAGCTTAGAAGTACAGCTTTGGGTGGGGTACATTTTTGGGTGAAATTTCGATTTTTTTTACAAATTTTCGGTATTTCGGTGCAAAGTAGTGTCAGTTGAGATATTTCGGCGTCAGTTGGACTTTCACGTGATAGAGCACCAAAAGATACGTTGTTTTTGTTATAATCACTTTTTCGTCCGACGCGTATTTTGGCGGGAAATTTGAATTCACAATTTTGGCTGCCCGATTTGTCCAGGGCACCTACCGTGTAAGTACTCGATTCCGGCTTTTCGGGGACGCTGGTCACGAATTTGACGTTGTCTTTTCGTTTTGAGATGTGTGGGACCATTTTTGAAGAATATGCTTGCCACCATATGCGCCCTCGAGTGGAAAACCTGGTAGTGTCAGTTCAGCTGAACCTAGGTGTTTTGTATGCCAAATGTGGGGTACTGGAGGGTCACAATTCCGAATTTGCTGTTAATTGTGCGATCAAAATGTCCACTAAGCCTCACTGACATGCCTCGTTGATCAATGGGCAGCATGATTCAACTCCCGAAATTCTTCTGAAAGAGGGGAGGAGTGCCCCGAGGGGCTCTGCCCCCGTCTACTAATCTTGTCTGAATCAGTTTTATTCAAACTCGCTAAAACAGATTAATTTTTATGGTAGTTTACTTCAGTTTATTCTAAATTGAAAGCAAGTCAACCCACTTCAGTTCAGTTTGCATTACATGGCTCAATTCAATTGGTTTAGTACGGCTTGCTGTGTTTTCTCTAGTTAAATTCAACTAAACTTATTCTAACAGAATTGAAATCAATTTATTCTAATTTTTATTATTTGAACAAATTCTATTTTGAGCTAATGATTTAGCCTTAATTTCATTGAATGGTAGCTAAGTTGCTTTCAGTAAACCTACTCAGATATGTAAACAAACTGTAATCTTCGCTCAGTTAAATAAATATTAGCGTCAGTTGGCATCACTTAGGCCAGTTCTCATAGTATAGTTTTGCATAGTTTAGCTTTAATCTAATGTATTTACCTAGTCTCACTTTGACATCAGCAAATTCACTCCAGATAGTCTCAACACTCAGGTAGATTTCTAAATTCTGACTTCGGCTTAATAAAGAACTAAGTTCAACTAACGTTGTGCAGCCAACTTGGATTTAATCTCATTTAACCAATCTGTTTGCACACAGATCAAATCCAACTTTTTATACTCCACAAAAAGTGTGGAGTATATAGCGTTTGTGCGCGAAACGCAGTAATTTGGACCGGATGGCGTTCGCGCGTGAGTCGGCCGATTTGTAAACGGTCTTTTGCGTTGGGTAGGTCTAGTAAGGGGCCAGGTTGGAAGACCAATGGGGTCACGCTGCGGGACCCCGTTGGCGGGAAATTCAAAAATTTAAATTTTTATACTCCACAAAAAAGTGTGGAGTATATAGCGTTTGTGCGCGAAACGCAGAAACTTTGAGTCAACGGCGTTCGCGCGTGAAGCGGCCGATTTGCAAACGGTCTTTTGCGTTGGGTAGGCCTAGTAAGTGGGCAGGGTGGACACCAATCGGGGTCACGCTCCGGGACCCCGTTGGTGGGAAATTCAAAAATTTAAATTTTCAAAGTACTGAAAAAGGCATAGTACAAGGTAGAACTCGAAAAAGTTGCATATAATGGTATATACTATCTTTTGATATGTTGTAGTACTCGATGGGGCCGAGGGTGGAAAAAAAGAATTGGATCGCTGCGGGACCCATTTTGGCGCCAAATTTGAAAAATTCGCGAATTTTGGCCCCGGGTCGACTTTGACGGGCTGCTGTGCGAGCTAGGTAGCAGCTAGAGCGGCGAGACCACTCTTGGTGCTCCTTCCCAGATGTCCTCTATCGAATGAGCCATGAACGGGGAAAATCGGGCGAAACACAAAAAACTTTCTTACACTGCGACTTTTTCGACTCCGGGGTCGAAAATTGCGATTTTTCGCATTTCGGAGTCTATAGCGCTCGAATGCGTTGCCGAATCGTTCCAAAAGTGGTTTCAAACGATTCTGCGCTTAAATCTGGCCCAGAAAAGTATTTTTGAAAAATTTGCAGAGCTACAGTATCCCTGCCGCGTCGGTTTGAATTTTGGGTGTCGGGTCGACTTTGCCAATATTATGCTCGATTTCGGGGTTTTCGGGGGCGCTGATTACGAATTTGGCATCCGTTCAGTGCTTAGATGATGTTTGAACCTACCTAAGACGAATTTGTATTCTACCGTACCCCAAGTGCAGACTTTCAGTTCCCGGAGTCCATAGGAAACTAGGGGTGTTGTATGTCGAGTCTGGGGTATTTTGGGATGTAGATCACGAATTCAGCATTGCTTTTGCGATTGGGAGTGTCAGAAGGCCACAACAGGAGAGGAGTCACCGTGCGTAAGAGTTCAAATTTGTGGAGTATACTGCGTCCTCCGGACGACTTGCCTGGTCAAAGTACTGAAAATTGGGTTAAACAAGGTAGAACTCGAAAAAGTTGCATATAATGGTATATACTATCTTTTGATATGTTGTAGTACTCGATAGGGCCGAGGGTGGAAAAAAAGAGTTGGATCGCTGCGGGGCCCATTTTGGCGCGAAATTTGAAAAATTCGTGAATTTTTGTCCCGAATCGACTTTGACGGGCTGCTGTGCGAGCTAGGTAGCAGCTAGAGCGGCGAGACCACTCTTGGTGCTCCTTCCCAGATGTCCTCTATCGAATGAGCCATAAACGGAGAAAATCGGGCTAAACACAAAAAACTTTCTTACACTGCGACTTTTTCGACTCCAGGGTCGAAAATTGCGATTTGCGCATTTTAGCGTCTATAGCGCTCGAATGCGTTGCCGAATCGTTCCAAAAGTGGTTTCAAACGATTCTGCGCTTAAATCTGGCCCAGAAAAGTATTTTTGAAGAATTTGCAGAGCTACAGTATCCCTGCCGCGTCGGTTTGAATTTTGGGCGTCGGGTCGACTTTGCCAATATTATGCTCGATTTCGGGGTTTTCGGGGGCGCTGATTACGAATTTGGCATTCGTTTGGTTTTAGATGATGTTTATGCGTACCTATGACAAATTCGCATGCTACCGTACCCCAAGTGCAGAATTTTGGTTCTGCGAGTCCATAGGAAGTTAGGGGTGTTGTATGTCGATTCTGGGGCATTCTGGGATGTAGATCACGAATTCGGCATTAGTTTTGCGATTGGGAGTGTCAGGAGGGCATAACAAGAGAGGAGTCACCGTGCATAGGAGGTCAAATTTGTGGAGTATACTGCGTCCCCCGGACGACTTGCCTGGTTGATCTTTTAATTTACCTACCTATCTCACATGGTTCAATGTCGACTTCTCCATTTAATTTTCAAAAGCTGACAATTGTGCATCCTTAAATATGTGTCACTTTATTATATTCTATACCTATTTACATGCCGTTATTACCCAAACAGAGAAGGGTTCCACCATAATTCTGTACATACTCGTTGCATTGTGGGTCGCTCAGCGGTCTGTTATGACAAGAGGTCATCGTCTCCTCGAAGCGTCGTCTTCCTTCGCTGCTGCACTTGCTGTGGCCCAGACGACAGGCCCAGCCGACTATTTCCCTTTGGAACTCCCTGAAACAACAACAACCCACCATTTTGGGTGACTCACACACTTCTACACTGCACGCAAATAGTCTCACTGAGTGAGGACCGTCTCGACGTCAGGCTCGCTCCATCCCACGCTCTCGTACGCAGCCGCCACGACGTTTTCCAGAAGATATTTCTGGAGAGGCACAGTCGGCTTGGCAGACGATGTCGAAATACTTCAACCGGTAAAAATATACATTTGCGGCCTGTTCTCCAGAGGTCCCAGCGAACATCTGGTGAATATAGTCCAGATTCGTCAGCGCCGCCTTCCATGGCACGAAATGGACGTCGCCGCTTCTCACGAAGCTCTCGAGTAGCTTCAGAGCGATGTCATAATTCAACTGGCCCGCTCTTGCCAGTGTGAAGGCGTCGTCCAGCAACTGCGAGCGCAACTTCGGGTCGAACACCTGAAGTCAAGCCACAAATTCACCGCTTGTGCTCCATCGTTTGTGCGTCGCAGTCGAATGCCCCGGAGCAGTATTGCCTCTTTCATATGTACCTCGCGCTCCTCCTCCAGTTGTTTCGAAATGAGTCGCCAACTGTCGGCGTCATAGTTCACCCTGTAGTAGCCGTTCACCTCTGGATTCAGCACAAGCCAGCTGGCCTCAGACGTTTCAACGGCGAGATTTCCTGAGTGCATTCGGATACTGTGAGAGAATTGTCTTGAAAATTGCAGTCCCGTCGCCTAACATCAAGCCTTGCCGTCGTACAAACCTTTTTCGGATATCCACATCAGCTGGTGTCGGCCTCTTGAATCGCCTTGCTTGGAAATCCATACAGGAATATTCCACTTGTAACTGCAATACGGCAACTCGAGCAATAACAATTCATCGATTCATTCAGAGTCTAAACTCGCGCTACCCAAAAGGCGAATCGTCTTCCGACGGCTTGTGACCCAGCGCGAAAGGTTGCTGTTCAATCAGCAGTGTAGAGTGGTTCGCGAGACTGCTATGACGCTGCCTCTCAACACTCAGCACGGGAAAGTGCTTCTGCAGGGTGAAGGTCAGCAGCATTCGATTGACGTCGAACTTGTTGGCCTGCATTAAAGCTGTTGTTTAGTTTAGATCGTTTCATTGCATTACATTGCATTCCATTGCATTGCATTGCACAAAGTGCGAAAATGACAGCGTCGCGATCGCCAACGTCAAAAGCGACTCACCT
>JASAMZ010005107.1:0-45200 GCA_030248115.1 Linhomoeus sp. GSCO2_2 | reverse complement strand
TAGAGGATGGTAGGGAGCATCTGATCCCAGCACTCCGGTTGCGTCCTCGAGACCAGCGCCAACATCGTGTCGAGTTCCCGATGGAAGGACTCTATGGCGCCATTACATTTCGGATTGTATGCAGTCGTATACAAGCGACTGATACCGTACATCTGGCACATGTGCTGAAAAATAAGCGACATGAGATTTGGTCCTAAACCAGAAAGGATTAGTCTTGGCGGTCCGTAGACGCAGAAGACGTGATCGATGAGCGCTCTCGCTATCGTAGACGCTTTCTCGTCTGGGACCGCTGCGCCGGCGACCAACTTCGTAAAGATGTCGTAGGCTAAAATCGTATGGCGATTTCCACTAACTGACGGCCCAACATGGTGGACGTCAATAGCAATGGTATGCATTGGCCGGTTTTCCGACTTCACATGCATCAATGGCATGTAATGACGTTTGTGCTGCCCTCGCCGATGGGCGCACGGTAGGCAAGTCTCGCAGTAGTCGAAGATGTCCTTCCGCATCCGTGGCCAGAAGAATCTTGTCTCGAGCCTCTGCCATGTCTTCCTGGGGCCTGCGTGGGCTGCTGTGGGCGCCGCATGAGCTTCCCACATCAGTACCTGTCGCTCTGAAACGGGTACTACTACACGTGGCTCCGGGTATAACCGGTCATTTCGCCATAACATTCCCTTCCAGACGCCAAAGAATCGGGCCTCATTGATGAACTTTTCCAACTCCGTTCCAGTGAGGTCGATGGTTCCTGTCTCAATGTAATCGATTAGACGTTTACAGTACAGGTCGGCGTACTGTAGTTCTCTGACGGCTTTGGCGTCATTGCCTTCTTTCAATGAAAGAATCGATGCCGTCTTGGGGTTTTCCATCGCGTAGAGGGCGTGGACGTCGGCCGTGCCCTTGTCGGTGTCGACGCCGTCGCTCTCTGCTATCATCTTGTCCCAGGCAGACAATGGTCGTCTTGACAGGCCGTCTGCCATCTTGTTGACTCCTCCTTGCCGGTAGATGATCACCGGGTTGAGTTCCTGGATTGTGAGTGCCCATCTGGCAAGTTTGCCTGAAAGAGTCCTGCTTGAAAGCAGGGATGTAAGGGCAACACAGTCCGTTATCACATAAACAGGGAGTCTGTAGCAGTAGGACGCAAACTCCTTGCAAGCGTACACCACTGCTAGGCACTCCTGTTCTGAAGCCGCATAGTTGCGCTCATGTTTGTTGAAAGCCTTGCTGATAAAAGCTATTGGTTTGAAATCGCCGAGTCGAATGACTGGCTTCTCTATGGATGCTAATGTTTGCGCATCCGCATAACCGTTGTCTTCGCCGTATTTCTGCAGTAGCTGCGCTCCTATCCTGTCGACGCTCGCGTCCGTCTCGATGTAGAAGGGTTTCGCGAAGTTGGGATGCGCCAACACTGGAGCCTCCGTAAGCTGAGTCTTGAGCTGATTGAATGCAGTCTGGCACTCATCGGACCAGACGTAGGGCACGTCCTTCTCCTGGAGGCGCGTCAGGGGCTTGGCTAAAACGCTGAATTGTTCGATGAATTTTCGAAAGTATCCCGCCATTCCGAGCCATTGTCGTAGCTCTTTGATATTTCTTGGCGGTGGGTAGTCGGTGATTGCCAAGACTTTGTCTGGGTCTGTCCGGATGCCTTCCTGGTCGAGTAGAAGTCCCAGGAACTTGACGCACTTGCACAGGAACTCGCACTTCTTGGGCTTGAGTCGCAGTTGAACTTCGCGCAGTTTGGCGAATATCTTTTGGAGTAGCTTGAGGTGAGTCTGTAAGTCCTCACTCACAACGACAATATCATCCAAAAAGATGAAAATACATTGATCGTCGATGCCGCCTAAAGTCTTTTGCATGTAGTTCATGAACCACACCGGCGCGTTGGTCATGCCGAATGGAAGTCGAGTCCACTCGAGATGCCACGTGCCGCAGACGATGGCTGACATTCGTTGCGCTTCCTTGGATAATTTGATCTGATTGTAGCCTGAGGCTAAATCAATTAGTGAGAACCATTTAGGTTTCAGCGCACTAATGTTCTGAAAGATGTCATCTATGCGTGGCAATGTGCCAGCATTCACGACGGTTTTGGCATTCAACATCCTGAAGTCCGAACAAATCCGGAGTTCACCGGTTTTCTTCCTTACCGCCACTATGGGGGAGGCGTACTCGCTTCCCTCCGAGTGGACGAGAATACCGGCGTCGATCGCCTCCTGTAGTTGCTCGTAGACCTCCTGCCGCTTGTTGTAGGGCAGACGACGTGGTTGCTGCTTCGGTGGTTTCTCCGTAATGTCGATGGTGTACTCGACATCCTTGGCTTCACCTAATTCTGAAAGGTTTAGCGCAAACACGTCATGATACTGTTCCACAAGTCGTAGCAATTCGGCCCGGGCTTCTGCCGTGTCCGGGTCGTTGCCCAACTCTAATTTCTGCCGCACTGCCTGAAAGTGGGCTCGATTCTCAGCCGGGGTATTGTAGGTAACCAGATTAATGGTAGAATCCTCCGTAGCACCTTTACGGTGTACGCTAATGGGCGGCGACCTAAGATCCTGTTCACAAACAGATTCGATTTGGTACACCGAACCCATATCTTGTCCTTTCCGCAAGTGGATTCCATACGCCGACAGGTTCCGCACCGTAGCCTGCATCTTGGTCTGGTTAGAAGGTTCCCTGTGGAGT
The DNA here is from genome assembly GCA_030248115.1 of Linhomoeus sp. GSCO2_2. Classification (NCBI taxonomy): domain Eukaryota; kingdom Metazoa; phylum Nematoda; class Chromadorea; order Monhysterida; family Linhomoeidae; genus Linhomoeus; species Linhomoeus sp. GSCO2_2. The sequence goes on along the minus strand of JASAMZ010005107.1, from coordinate 42,527 downwards.
GACGGCTCCACGAAGACTCCTCGACCTTCTCCGCCGACTTCGAATCGTTCAATACCGTATACCTCGGTAGTGAAGGGCGCTACAGGTTGTACATCAACAACTGCAACTGAGTTAGGGGGAACGTAGGAACGCTTAGTAACAACGATGTTGGCCTGAGCGCCCTCGTCCCGTCAGGCTGTCGCCTGATCCTTGGCCAGTTCCTTCACCTTGTGTCGTAGAAGGCGCACTCGAGCTTTCTCGTTAGCCTTCTCGACTGCTTCCAGGAGGTGGCTTGGGCCTTGTTCGAATGCCGCGGCGATGGTGGCTCTGTCTTTCGTTGTCCAGTTGGCATCTAAACCCTGAACTGAAGTGGTTTTGCTACGGGTCTGATACTCAGACCGTCGTTTGGTCGAATCTGGTTTGGAAGTGGCTGTGGCCGACGACGACGAATTAGTGCTACCATCTTTTGCACTGAGCCCAGAGGAAACAGATTTCGGCCGCGGGCGGTCGGAAGCTGGTTTCCGTACGAAGGTATTCTTGCTCGTTGTCGGCTGTCTAGCTGTTGCAGCACCGAGCGACGTACCGATCTTTCCTGAATCGCGGGAAGAATGCAAGGTGGTAGTACTATTATTCGAGGAGGTCGGCGGCTTCCTAGAGGTGCCGGAAGCGCCCTTGGAAGCTGTCGTCTGCTTCTCTGCAGACTGGTAGAATTTCCTTGTCGAAGAATCTTGTTTCGACTCGACCTTGGCCTTAACGAAATTACGATTTTCCTTAGCAACACCATCGACCGATTGAGAGAAAGATTTGGACGATCGGCTGGTCGGTTGCTCCTTGGCGTCCGCTCGTCGCTTTGGCTTGTCCCTCTCGAAGGCTGAGCCATCTTTCTCACTGGCGGCCACCGTAGGTGACGCCTGCGCTTCTTCTTCCTCGACTGAAACTGAATCTTTAGTCGGGTGAAGCGCTTTCTTGGTTATGGTCGCCGGTGTCATCCTCCAACTAAATGGAGGATCTGTGACGCACAGGCTGGCGCCCATGAGGCTCATGAAGTTGGTGCCCAAGAGCACCTCATGACCAGAGGCCGCTGGGTTGATGATGATGGGGACCTCAACCGTTTTGCCTGCAACGCACATTTGCACCGGGTACCAATGAGTTACCTTTATCTCCTGATGGGAATAATCCCTCAGCTGAAGCTTGTTCGGCGGAATCCACTGGCCTTTGTCCCACCATTCTTTGTCGGGATCCTTCTTGCCTTCCGCGATCTTGTTGCACATGGCTTGGCTCATAATGGAGACTGATGAACCTGTGTCTAACATGGCGTCTACTATGACGCCTTCGACGATACAGGGGAGCCGAACCTTCGGTCCCACCAATGGAGTGCGTTGTACACTCACATTGCATACTGTAACTGTGATGGTATTCACTTCCCCGTCACTGGAGTCGCTGTCGTCGCTATTCTCGGCGGTCGTCTGGTTTCCTGAGGCTTGGTCGTCGCCGTCTGGTTGCGAATCGCCGTCGTCGTGACTGACGTAGGCAATACCGCCGTCGTCGACATCTGAATCGCTATCTGAAGAAGCATATACCACTTTAGCAGCCACATTCTGTGGTGCTTTTGGACAGTTCCTCGCTCGATGGCCTTCCTCGCCACAGGTAAAGCAAGGGCCTATTGTCCTGGGCGCTGTAGTCGTGGAAGTAGCCTGAGCTGATCGAGTGCCTGAATTAGAAGTCTTTTGGAGCGCGGCTTTGCCGCCTCCCGACAGATAGGCTGCCTGGCGTGATGGCTTAGCGGCCGCGTAACTATCGGCCGGGTACGCGGTTGTTGTTCTTGAAGTACCGCGCGCTTGTCCTCTCTGGTTCTGGGATCTCTGTCGGCCGTCTGTGTCTGAACGTTTACGATTAGACTGTTGCGGCGACTTATCCTTTGTCGTCTTGCCAGTTTCGCCAGGTCTGACGGTTCGCTTGTATTCCTCGCGAACGTCCTTCGGAAGAACGATACGGCCAGTGATGGGGTCGACCTTCTTGGAAGTATCTGAACGAATCTTTTCGAGACCCTCACGGGTTCGTTTATTGATATATTCCTGCTCGGCGTCGCGCGAGACTTCCTTGAGCTTCTCGTGCGCCATCTGGGCGTACGAGCGCACATGGTGCAGCCGAGAGTTGCGGCGAATATCTTCGCGCCATCTGGTGGGCAATCGGCTGAGGAAGGCCGCGGCGCCCTGTTCCTCACAGGAGCCGACACCGGTGCGGACTTCCGGCATTTTGCGGACGCAGTCTCGCACTTGTCGCTCGAGCTTGTCCAGTCCGTCCGCCGTCCCATCCCATGAGAGGGAACTGAGTTCCAGCTGAAGTTCTTCCGCGGTTGGAAGCGGATTGAGGCGTTTGCCTAATTCAATTACCGCTCTCTGAAAACACAGATATTTGTAGTCATCTCGAATTGAATCCATGTAGATCGCCGCTTGTCCCTTCAGCAGCGAATGGAATTTCTCCGTCCAGTGGCGTGGGTTGAGGTTGACCTGATAAAAGTACATCATGACTTCACGAATGAAGTCGTCGTAGTACCTATCATTGCCCTCGCCACTGAATTTGGCAGGCGGGCGATTATCGCCGCCAATGGGAGGTCCTCCTGTTCCACCGTCGTCTTCCTGAGGATAATTGCGGTTTATTTCCCGCACTTCGGTGAACAGGTTTGGCATATCGCGATTGCGAGGATTCCAATAGTAGACGTCGTCTGCGGTCGCTTGTGTAAGCGCCGCCCGTGTCAGCAAGCTTGGGTTCAGCTCAGAGTAGCCGCCGTCTGGTCGAGTCGAGCGGGAGCCCGCTGACGCATTGCTGAATTCACGCAATACTTGTGGCATACTTCGCATATTACCTCCACACGAAGGCTGGTACGTGGAAGCATTCTGGATCGCGTCCCGGGCCATCTTATCGATCGCTCGTTGGAGATCGTCCTTGTGAGACCTGATGACCTTCCTCCTGGTACCCGACGAGACAACAGAAGCTCCGTCGTCGCCGTCGCCGCCTCGCGTAGTTGACCTAGGTCGGCTTCCTGAAGCTGAACTTCCTCCTGAGCGCTGTTGGTTACGCGCTATTGTCAATTCACGTCGCAACACGTCATTCTGGCTTTGCTGTAAAGCCAGTTCCTGTTGCAACTCTTCCTTTTCTTTGTCGGCGTCAGTCATCTGAGCCGCTGGTTCTCCGGCCAAAGTTGACGGCGCTCTTGTCGCTGCCGTCGCCGGATCCGTTCGGCGCTGATTCTCTCGAGCCTGCAATCTCCTATTTCGTCGACTATCTGCAATATTCGACCCCTGATTAGAGGTCGGTGGTTGCGGATTCTGCGCCGGCGGCGGTGGCGGCGGCTGTTGTTGCTGCTGCTGCCGTTCGTCCTGCCGGCGACGGTTGTCTAAATCGAAGGTACTCCTGAAACCGTTTTGCACGTTTATCCCTCGACACAGTGTCACTCTCTGCTGTGACTGGCCGTTCGCCAGTGGGCGATTGGCGTTGGGATTTGGTGGCCGGTTAGCGCCACCTTGAGTGTCTTCGTCCGAAACTGCGTCGAGAAAATCTCTCGCCGCCGAAGGGTCTTGGGTAATCAAACTGACGAGTTCGTCTGCCGTCATTCCGGTCCTTTGTCGGAACTGACGCAGTCTAGTCGCTACGTCACCCTGTCCACGCCCTGAAGTCCTTGTAAACACTGAAGTATGTAATGATTCAGTAGAACCGTGGGGCGAACATTCTTCGATTGGAGGCAGCTGCTGCTGCTCCCTTGACCGTCGCACAACTGGAGGTTGCGCGAAGAGTGATTGTCGATTGGGCGGCTGAAAGGAAGACGTGTTTTGCTGCTGATTGCGGCCGGTCGCCTGTCGCGCCGGCGTTAGCGGTTGTCCCACTGACGGCGTGGGTCCCGCCTGGGGTGGTGACGCCCTCGGCGGCGTGTGCACCACTGGTGGCGTTTGCGCCACGTTCGGCTGCAGAACCACTGCTGGGGTGGCACTTCTGCTTCCTGGCGGCGGCAGTCCCTGCTGCTGGCCGCCGTTGCCGATCGGTGAGGTCGGCGGCAGTGTACTTGCTGCCCTTGTGACGTCGCCTTGAGTCACGGGGTCCGTGTCGGCCTCCGTGTAGAAGTAGCAACCTAGCTGCATCCGCACACGCATCACTTTGCCGTCCAATGAAATCACACGGGTGTCATTGTTGACGGGGTATTTGGCTATACATTGAGAAATATAGTCCTCGTCAGCCCGAAGCAACTGCTTCGGTATGGCCGTCGGATCGACTGTAGTCAGATACGGCTCGAACTCACTGCCGGCATAATCCCGAAGCACTTCCTCCGCTCGTTTCTCCCACTCGCGCTTGAATTGCTCGAAGAACGCCGGGGGCGGGGAGTATCTGAAGTCGCTTCTCTGAAGGAACGATGTCATGAAACCGGACAGTTTGCGCTTCAATCGGAGCGTTGGAGCCATCGTCGGCCAATTTGACGTATTCCAGAAGTAAGCGAACAAGGTATGCGTGTGAGCATCCTTCACTTTCGCTTCACGTTGGGCTATGGGATCCGGCGATTCTTCCATCACTACCGCCGGCAAATCCCTCAGATAGCTGTGAGCCATCTCGACGTACGCCGCCTCGTCCGGGAGCATGTTGATTCGCGGCAGAGCCTGCCGAATTGCCGAGGCACCTTGAGCGATGATACCTGGAAACGCGTCTACTAGTCGCTGTACAAAACCACAATTGACGGTTTGCAGAACGGCATTGCCGCCCTCGAAGTGACAGCGAAGCGCGTCGGCGTGCTGAACAGTGAAACGGGCCTGCGGTCCGGCCGGCGTCGTCGCGGAAGCCGAAGCTGGCGCGGCGCGCAAATTGCGGCCAGTTGTCGCCGAAGCAGGCGTCCGAAGGCGAGCCGACGAAGGCCTGCGACCTGTGGCAGACATTTCCTGAACGCGACCGGTTTCACACACGCACAATTTCGAATCAACACCCTCTAAAGACAGTGCACGATTTTAGTACAGCTGTTCGCTGCACGGAGGGTCGCCGCGGAAAGGAGAGTCGGCGGCCGGCTCGACTTGTCTCGAATCCGCTTGACGAAGGTTGTGTCCGGTTGTTGCGGCGTTTCCCCTGAAAGAGAGTGCGCACTCGGTACCAAAATGGTCCGACAACCGAACAGTAGACGAATTTCTCCTGAAAGAGGCAGATTTTAATTCTCACAGGAAACACTGGAGACTCGACAGTGGAACCAAAAGACGCGCGCTCCAATCTTGTTAGACCTGCACTAATCGTACAGATCCGACAAGGATTGACTCACGCTTCCGGGTCACCACTGCAAAGCCGCTACCTGCCGTTACTCAACGGAGAGGGCTGCCTTTACCCTAACCTCTCCTCCGATTACCTAGCGGAGTCGGCCACCCAGTCGGTAGCTGCAGATCTTTCTCCACCACACTAGTCTCCTCACGTCCGTTCGTCAACTGACAACACTCTGTGCGACAGCAAGGATGAAGGTTCGGAGCCGATACTCGGTCCTCTGAGACTTCTCTCTCTCGTGACGGAAGCCGTAGTCCTAGCGTCGTCGGTTCCGTGACTTGGAGAGTAGATTGCCACTATCTACTGCTTTGGACTTCTTTTGCCCGTTACCCTGCTTTTGTAGCAATAATGGGTACGCGCACAGGGATAGTTCCGGAACACAGTAGAATAGCGGCGCCTAGGATCTTAGGGTTCCTAACACTACTTTCGGTAGCCCTACGGGTTACAGAACGGGTTCCCAGACCTCGGAGGGGGAAGGTAGCCTTTCTTTTGGCTTTATACCTTTCGGCCGTGACGACGGGCAAGGGTTTGTCCTCGGACAAGAGTTGAAGTTATGAAGAATTGGCCCCTTTATATAGACGCTTCGGTTGGCAATTGGGCGTACACAGTACCCCACGAATTTGTATATTACGGTGGTAATATGGTAGATGTTAGTTTGAACTAGACTCGTGCGGCTGCCAATGACCATTCCGCGCACCAGAGGCACACAACGTACAAACGCCGGTGCACACATATCCACATTTCGTGAGTGGTGATGGTGAAGCGGGTCCCCGCCTGTTCGCTGCGCCTATGTGAGAACCGTCGTGCGTGTGAGCAGAGCACGCTGAATTTGTTCGTGTAGCTTAGAGGCTGAGAAGTCATTGTGAAATGCACAGCCTGTTCATCGTCTCCAGAAAGACGAACAAATTCACCTCTCTTTACTCCCCACTAGAGGGAACTTTCCAGAGATTTAATTGCTTTCTATGCAGGCGTAGGCTAAGAGATACTAGAGGATCAGATATGCGGTTGGGAAATTACTCCCGGCTACCCTGATGAACGTCCATGGAGTTTTATGCAATCGAAGCAACAGTATCCAAACATGCGATTCGAACGTGAGGACATCCATCCACAGGGCAGTGACGAAACAGTGGTTTAACCTTATGAGTTGGACCTAACAGTTCTCGGATCAAAATCGACATTCTGGATCAAACGAAGACGCGTCCTACGGGCCTGTGGATGCGTTTTATGGTTGGAAACGATGAAACTAGCTATGTACGGGTCGTTTCGTTGTTGTTTGCTCTTGCTGGAGTGATTTGACGGATTTGCTGGAGTGAAAACGACGCAAACAATGCGTAAAGGAGAGCAAAATACCGTCTACAATGGTCTAGGCATCACCAGAACAACATTCCAACATCCACAGGCCCGTAGGACGCGTCTTCGTTTGATCCAGAATTTTGATCCAGAATGTCGATTTTGATCCGAGAACTGTTAGGTCCAACTCATAAGGTTAAAGCACAATACTTATATGATCACAGTGGCAGCGGGGGTCCTCCACCCTGGTAATTGCCAGTGACTTCGGCGTCAGAGAAGTCCATGCCTGGATTCTGAAAGCATGTATACACTATACAGTACGTTCAATCAAACTGCAAGTGTTATCATATGATGAATTGGCGACTCTTTAACCAGCCTCTCTCTGGTATCTTTCCCTTGTCAACTGCTTCTGTGTCTGGTCAATTGTCCACGTATCGAGTTCGAACAACTGTTCAGTGGAGAGTTCGTTTTTGGCAAGCAGCGCAGTCCAAACGTTGGCAGGTCCAGGGTTGGACTTTGACAAAACAACTCTGAGATATTTCTTGTCTTCCAGTGTCCACAAGCTCTCGTCAGGTTGAATCGATTTGGCCAGAGTGCCCTACGGAAGGAATTACAGTATGTCACTTGCTTGCGAACGAAATCGTGGTTTCGGCTGTACTTTGATGACGGTCTTGCCGTTCGCTGAGATTTCTATCCGTGTGGCGGTGTAAGTGCATTTGATTTGGCGACTGGTGGTCGGTTGAGCTAAGTCGACGTCAATGTGCACTTCGTCCATCGTCTGCCACCACTTGCCCCATTCGGTTTTGAGGGACGTCGTCTCCTCCGCTTTCTCGTCAACGTTTTCTCCCGGCATTCTGGAAAATTGAATGAGCCAACATAGGAATTTTGGAGCATTCATCCATCAATTCGTCACCAACAACGTAGTTTACTTCAAGTTTGCATTCAATCGATTTGTAGTCGGTCAACCTCTGCTATAGGGCATGTTAAAATTTCGAGAGGAAAATTTCTTTATATGACGTAATCTGAAGCTGTACCGATACTGCGTAAACGAAGGAACGTGTAGAAGCTAAAATACGCAGCGGGATTCTACTGAACGCGATGCAAATTACTGTTCTATTTCGAAGTGGAAGATGACAGTAGCGGCAATTACTATTCCACGACCCAACGACCCACAACGACCCACGACCCATGACGACCCATGGAATCCACGACCCATGGCAAATTGGTGTAATTTGCTCAGAGAAGTTATCGTGCGTATGCATTTGAACCAATAGCTAACTTACGCCCTGTGCTCACTACGCACACTTCGCCCAAAGGCACCAGTTCATAATCAACAAAAGAGAAGGGTTTTTGGCACTCCGCCGCTTGAAAAGCGAAGGAGTGCTATAGGAGCGGTAAAGCCTACAGTTAACATAGCACGCGCTACCGCTCGCTACGAAGTACCTAGGGAGCCAAATTTTTTTTTTAACGTTATATTTTTCACCGGAACATTAGGCGGATCTATTTCATCCGTTTGTCGGATCTTTGCTCTTTCGCGATCCGCCCGGCCGATTCGGCCCAAATTTTGACACGTGTTCGGATTTGAGATGCGGATCACATATCAGAAGAGAAATTTCAAAAATTCCGCCGAAAATTGTCGTTTTAAGACCCGAGAAGGTTTTCAAATTTCGGGATTCGAACGGACAGCGGTTTCTCGGGCTCCGGAGCAGCTACGGCGCTGATACTTGGACAAGTTACGTGGAATTCGATGGAGAAGACGATCCCATCGAGAAAACCGGGAAGTTTTCCCGAACTTTGCCCAATTTTTCGATTTTTTACCCTAACGCAAATTTTGGGATTTCTCTCGATCGGCTGCACCTAAAATCGCCAAACTTGGACAAAGTACGTAAAATTTGACGGGGAACAACGTCCCGCCGAGATATCCGAGAAATTTTCGCGTTCCGGGCCCGATTTTGCGGTTTTTGGCACTCCGCCGCTTGAAAAGCGAAGGAGTGCTATAGGAGCAGTAAAGCCTACAGTTAGCATGTTCGGGGCTGGCGCTCGCTACGAAGCACCTAGGGAGCCAAATTTTTTTTTAAAAGATAGCTTATGACAACGCGCAGCGTGCTCGGTGGGTGAAAAAATTTCGGCGGTGGAAGAATTTTGCGAAAATTCAAAAATTCAAATTTTTGCTAAGTAAAAAAAAAAAAGAACGCCATAACTTTCGCAAAAGTGGATCAAATTTGGTGATTTTTGGATATGTTGTAGGCCTTTGGGTCCTCTAGGCGACATCGCCGGAACGGGCTCCCTAGGTGGTCCGACGCGGGAGTACGGCAGCAAATTCAAAATTTTAAATTTTTTTCCGACCTTTAAAAAATCGTAACTCGGGCTTGCGACGGTGGATCCTCGCCAATTTAATTTCTGACCTGGACACTTATATTATCTTTCATTTGAGACCAAAACCGCCGAGATCGGTCTTGTCGTTCGGGAGATCTGCGGTGCCAAAAGTCCCGGGTCCCGAGCGGAAAATGGGGATTTTCGACTTTGAATGGATTTTTGGGCCGGAAAGCGTGTCTTTAGCGGCAAATTGGCCGTTGCATCGTGTTCCGCGTTAAAAGTTGGTCTAGACGAAGTGCTTTGACCATTTTGAGGTACCGCATCCCGGCAGCGCCGAATTTTTGAATCCCGGGGTCAAATTTTCGAAATTGAGTTTTCACTTGTTTCGGGAGTTTTCGACGACGCTGAACACGAATCCGGTGTTTGTTTTGCGATTTGGGACGCCTTTACCCTGATTTCGGCACCCGGCCGGCCCAAAATTGGGTCCCGCGGTCGAATTTTCAAAATTGCGTTGACAGTTGTGTGACTTGTGTCTGGGCTTTCTGACGCCGCAGAGCGCGAATCCGTCGTTTGTTTGGCGATTTGCGGTGTATTTAGCCTGATTTTGGCCGAACACTCACGCTCTGTAAAATGTCGCGAAATTCCGTAAATACCGTCCGCCACTGATTTTCCTGCGCCTACAGTACGCCGTCCATATAAGACGCGCTGAGAAAGGCGTCTACGCAAGCGCAATTGAACCGAGTTATAGGAGCATCGTACTGTAGCACCGACGCCGTCCACCTCAGCGGGGGAGCCCCCGCTGTGTAGCGTAGATAAGGCGCGCCTGTACAATTGGGGCGCCGCTGGCATTCTACATTGTGAGTGGCTATAAGTCAGCTGTCAGTACAGCCTGCTCCAACGCGTCACTTGTTCCACATCGACTAAGTGTATGGCATCTGCTTAGGCCCACCCCCGGCTATAGACCCTAGTTCTACGCTGAAACAATTGGGAACAAACAAATTTAACGGGAATGCAACACTTGTTGGAGTTTCTGTGCCCCCGTCTGCTAAAACAATCACGCGGAGTGCCTATCTGACACTCAAGGAGTGTCACGTATCACTTGTTCCACTCGTACGCGCAAATTTCGGGATTTCTCTCGATCGGCTGCACCTAGGATCGCCAAACTTGGACAAAGTACGTAGAATTTGACGGGGGACAACGTCCCGTCGAGATATCCGAGAAATTTTCGCGTTCCGGGCCCGATTTTGCGGTTTTTGAGCGTTTCGCCAACTGTCCTTCCACTTCAGGGTACGCGGACTGCGCTACGAGGCCCGGCCGGTCTACTGGTTGTGGTGGAACGTTTCTGCGAGTGCTGTCGAGAGAATGTTTAGCCGTTTCGGCAAGATTTTTATTGGTTTCTCACTCTGCTGCTTGGTGGAGCGATTGATTGGGTCTTTTTGTGAATTCTTTATTCCGTACTGTTGTTTATGAGAAGTGAACTTTACTGTACGTTATTGCTGATGTGGCATTTTGGGATGAGACAGAACGTGTGAGAACATTTTCCGGAAATTGCCTTCCAAAATGAAATGTCACAAGGCAGTGCCGCCCCCACAACTACCAAAGCACAATGAGCTTCTTTGCACAACCGTGAAGGATACGACCCCACAAAAAAATACCTCACTCACACGTTCTGTCCCGATAGGAAAATCATCCCAAAATGCCACATCAGCAATAACGTAAAGTTCACTTCTCATAAACAACAGTACGCATAGGTGCAGGCGGGGGGGGGGGGGGGGGGGGGGGGGGGCGGGGGGGGGAACCCCCCCTCTGGCCCTGGCCTCTACTGAAATTTTCAATGATACTACCCCCCCCCCTGGCATCCGAAATTCGGAAAAAAATCCGGAAATTTCGGAAATTTTCTTGTATTTTTGGTAGTTTTTGGTCCTATTTTGTCCAAATTTTCGCCTGCGGCGCTATATTTCGTCTATTTATGCACAAATTAGCGTGTTTTTGACCAAATTAAGGCGATTTTTAGCGTATTTTTGGCCATTCTAAAAAGCTGTTCACTGGTCCCGGGACCCCCCCCCCACCTCTCAAAAATTTTCCTTAACTAGAACCCCCCCTGGCCTCCGGGTGGCCTGCACCTATGACAGTACGGAATAAAGAATTCACAAAAAGACCCAATCAATCGCTCCACCAAGCAGCAGAGTGAGAAACCAATACCAGGCAAGTCGTCCGGGGGACGCAGTATACTCAACAAATTTGAACTCCTACGCACGGTGACTACTCTCATTTGTGGCCTCCTGACACTCCCAATCGCAAAACTAATGCCGAATTCGTGATCTACACCACAGAATACCCCAGAATCGACATACAACACCCCTAACTTCCTATGGACTCGCAAAACCAAAATTCTGCACTTGGGGTATGGTAGCATGCAAATTCGTCATAGGTACGCTTAAACATCATCTAAACGCTAAACGAATGCCAAATTCGTAATCAGCGCCCCCGAAAACCCCGAAATCGAGTATAATATCGCGAAAGTCGACCCCACATCCAATATTCAAACGGACGCGGCCGGGTTACTGTAGCTCTGCAAATTTGCCAAAAACACTTTTCTGGACCAGATTTCAACGTAGAATCGTTTGAAACCACTTTTGAACCGATTCGGCAACGCATTCGAGCGCTACAGACGCTGAAACGCGAAAAGCGCAATTTTTGACCCCGGAGTCAAAAAAGTTCCACCAAGATAACTTTTTTGTGTCTCAACCGATTTTCTCCGCTCATGGCTCATTCGATAGAGGACATCTGGGAAGGAGCACCCGCGCACAGCAAACCGTCAAAGTCGGAAAAAAGCCAAAAATCGCGAATTTTTCAAATTTGGCGCCAAAATGGGTCCCGTAGCGATCCAATTCATTTCTTCCACCCTCGGCCCTATCGAGTACTACAACATGTCAAAAGATAGTACCGTATTTCCCCGAATAGAACCCCTGGGGTTGTATTTTTCAGAGGGGCCTGTAGGGTGGGGGTCTATTCGAGGGGGGGTTCTATTCGAGGGATGGGGTTGTATTTCTCAGTAGGACCAATTTTGGCAGCTGGACGCTTGGATGGCCCATAGCACAGGTTGATGATGGCAAACGGTCCTTTCAAAACACGATAAAGTCTTCACTGTCAATCTACGAGCCACCAAATAGCGTACACTCTGACCCCTCACTGCAAGTTTCAGTACCAGTGCCCAATGGTTAGTAGTCAGATGTGCTAACCTGCTAGGCTAATGGAGCTCTGGGACAACCCCATGGGGTTCTATTCGAGGGATGGGGTTGTATTTTTCAGAGGGGCCTTTAGGGTGGGGGTCTATTCGAGGGGGGGTTCCATTCGAGGGATGGGGTTCTAATCGGGGAAATACGGTATATACCATTATATGCAACTTTTTCGAGTTCTACCTTGCCCAACCCAATTTTCAGTACTTTGAAAATTTAAATTTTTGAATTTCCCGCCAACGGGGTCCCGGAGCGTGACCCCGTTTGGTGTCCACCCTGCCCACCCACTAGGCCTACCCAACGCAAAAGACCGTTTACAAATCGGCCGCTGCACGCGCGAACCCCATCCGGTCCAAATTACTGCGTTTCGCGCACAAACGCTATATACTCCACACTTTTTTGTGGAGTATAAAAACTCTTGCCGAAACGGCTAAACATTCTCTCGACAGCACTCGCAGAAACGTTCCACCACAACCAGTAGACCGGCCGGGCCTCGTAGCGCAGTCCGCGTACCCTGAAGTGGAAGGACAGTTGGCGAAACGCTCAAAAACCGCAAAATCGGGCCCGGAACGCGAAAATTTCTCGGATATCTCGACGGGACGTTGTTCCCCGTCAAATTCTACGTACTTTGTCCAAGTTTGGCGATCCTAGGTGCAGCCGATCGAGAGAAATCCCAAAATTTGCGTTAGGGTGGAAAATCGAAAAATCGGGCAAAGTTCGGGAAAACTTCCCGGTTTTCTCGATGGGATCGTCTTCTCCATCGAATTCCACGTAACTTGTCCAAGTATCAGCGCCGTAGCTGCTCCGGAGCCCGAGAAACCGCTGTCCGTTCGAATCCCGAAATTTGAAAACCTTCTCGGGTCTCAAAACGACAATTTTCGGCGGAATTTTTGAAATTTCTCTTCTGATATGTGATCAGCATCTCAAATCCGAACATGTGTCAAAATTTGGGCCGAATCGGCCGGGCGGATCGCGAAAGAGCAAAGATCCGACAAACGGATGAAATAGATCCGCCTAATGTTCCGGTGAAAAATATAACGTTAAAAGATAGCTTATGACGACGACGACAGGCTGCAGATCCTCGTCCTCCAGCAGGAGGTCCTCCACTTTGTCCAGGAAGAACGGGTCCTATTGAAAAGTAGACCTTCTTTCAAGCGGTCGCGTAGTCGCTACGAGTGGCCAATTTCCGTAAGAATTTAACACGAGCTTTCCTACATATGGAACTTAAGTTGGTTCAAGCTTAATTAAAATCGATGCACCGGTACAGAAGTTATTCGAGTTCCCGACCAGTCACTTTAAAACAAGTGATACGTGACACTCCTTGAGTGTCAGTTAGGCACTCCGCGTGATTGTTTTAGCAGACGGGGGCACAGAAACTCCACAAGTGTTGCATTCCCGTTAAATTTGTTTGTTCCCAATTGTTTCAGCGTAGAACTAGGGTCTATAGCCCGGGGTGGGCCTAAGCAGATGCCATACACTTAGAAGTCGATGTGGCGCAAGTGACGCGTGGCTGTCTCTAGCCGCTGACTGTTACCGCTGACTGTCTCTAGCCAAGCCACTCACAATGTAGAATGCCAGCGGCGCCCCAATTGTACAGGCGCGCCTTATCTACAGCGGGGGATCCCCCGCTGGGGTGGACGGCGTCGGTGCTACAGTACGATGCTCCTATAACTCGGTTCGATTGCGCGTGCGTAGACGCCTTTCTCAGCGCGTCTTATATGGACGGCGTACTGTAGGCGCAACAAAATCAATGGCGGATGGTATTTTCGGAATTTCGCGAAATTTTACAGAACGTGAGTATTCGGCCAAAATCAGGCTAAATACACCGCAAATCGCCAAACAAACGACGGATTCGCGTTCTGCGGCGTCAGAAAGCCCAGACACAAGTCACACAACTGTCAACACAATTTTGAAATTTTGACCCCGGGACCCAATTTTTGGCCGGCCGGGTGCCGAAAGCAGGGTAAAGGCGTCCAAAATCGCAAAACAAACACCGGATTCGTGTTCAGCGTCGTCGAAGACGCCCGAAACAAGTGAAAACGCAATTTCGAAAATTTGACCCCGGGATTCAAAAATTCGGCGCGGCCGGGGTGCGGTACCTCAAAATGGTCAAGACACTTCGTCTAGACCAACTTTTGACGCTGAACACGTTGCAATGGTCAATTTGCCGCTAAAAGCACGCTTTCCAACTCAAGAATCCACTCAAAGTCGACCGGGGATTTTTGCCACCGCTGATCTCCCGAACGGCAAGACCGATCTCAGCGATTTTGGTGCCAATCGAAAGGCCATACATGGGTCTGTGTTTTGCAGAAGAGTTTGCGAGGATCCACCGTGGCAAACTCGAGTTATGATTTTCTAAAGGCCGGGAAAAAATTTAAAATTTTGAATTTTCAACCGTACTCCCGCGTCGGACCACCTAGGGAGCCCGCGTTTGAAATTAATGGTAGAGGACCCAAAGGCCTCCAACATATCCAAAAATCACCAAATTCGATCCACTTTTGCGAAAGTTGCGGGGTATTTTTTTTTTTTACTTGGTATAAATTCGAATTTGTGAACCACCGAAATTTTTTCACCCCCCCGAGCACGCTGCGCGTCGTCCTAAGCTATCTTTTAAAAACAATTTGGCTCCCTAAGTGCTTCCTAGCGAGCCCTAGCTCTGCGTATGTTAACTGTAGGCTTTACCGCTCCTATAGCACTCCTTTGCTTTTCAAGCGGCGGAGTGCCAAAAACCCTGTAGAAAGACCACCTCACGAGCTTTTACACGATGTGCCGAATGTCTCTCTACAATATAAGACAGAGAAGTAACAGCCACTTAGTGCCAAGAAATCGAAGGATGTTGACTCCTAAGGATGTTCTATGAGTTGAAAATGTTTGACATCGCATAAAAGAAGAGCACTCGGGGGGCTTTCAAATGACGTGTGCACGCCTCCTAGACCCATTTTCATTTTGGATGTTTGGGTTACTGTGGTGAACGTCTCGAGTTTGTGCACGGTGATCGCGGTGCGTAAGTTAGCGATTGACGGCGAACGCTTGCTTCTCTTCACAAATAACACCAATTTACCATGGGTCGTGGATTCCATGGGTCGTCATGGGTCGTGGGTCGTTGTGGGTCGTTGGGTCGTGGAATAGTAATTGCCACAGTAGCTCGACCAATGCAAAATATAAACAAATGTAGAAGTGATCGCACGGGAAATCGCGATATATCGCCCATTCGCAAGCCACAGAAGAAAGTGGTTGTTCAATAAGTGCAAGCACACTTGTGAGTGTACAACGCAACGCTGCCTTGTCAGCCGATGTGCGACATGCACGCATTACACCAGCATCAATGAGTTGTGGCTTTCATAAACCTGTTGGGATCCATGATTGGAATGGATACAAGTATGTGCAGACTTCATCGCATTGAAAACGAAACTTCGATGGTGTGGTACAATGTCTGGTATCTGGACGCGAATAACAACGGGGATGAATATTTGCAGCTTTTAAATGGCACGTCCAGCTTTTAATTGGCATCTTGCGCTTTTAATTTCTGGCGGCCGAGAAACGCAGCGGTGCGCCTTTAATTTGGCCGGTAGCGCTTTTAAAACGGCAGAATGCGCTTTTAAATGGCAACTTGCGCTTTTAATTCCGTGGAAGCTGCGGAGCCATGCCGATGCAGACGGTGGGGATATGAGCGAGCGCACTGAATGGATGACTTTCTCGTTGCATTCTGTGTGCATTCGCGTAACTTGGATGTCCAAAATTCGCATTGCTTGATTGAACACATTGCTATCCCTTGACAGCGCATATTCCTTGAATTCAGGCTATGCTTAGGCTCGCCTCGCGCCCACAGTCCACAAGAGTCAGTCGGCGTCGCAGTCTGGCGGGTCGAAGCTTAGGCTTAACGCGACCGGTGACCGATTTCAGAGCGCGCGGAGCGCGCCCTGAAGTTGGTGGTCGCGCTAAGCCTCAGCTGAGACCCGCCAGGCGCGACGTCGACCGAGTTTTAGTGCAAACTGTAAGTGGAATAAACACTCCTCCATATAATTCACCTCCTGCTTAGGCCGGCTGAGCCCCTTCCCTGCTTTGCCCTGTCGCGCAAACAGCGATGCCTGGCCACTGCTGCGTGCCATGAATACGCTCCTCTACCGCGTCAAGTCCAGGGGAATGCCGGAGAATTAAAAGCGCAACATGCCATTTAAAAGCGCGTTCGGCCATTTTAAAAGCGCCTCCTGCCATTTCCGAAGAGCGGCAAGCAAAAGCTGTCGTGGCAAATTAAAAGCGCTAGTTGCCATTTAAAAGCGCTTCGCGACTTCATTAAAAGCGCTATGCAATTTTTTCGCCGCGCCCCAGCGCGGCGAGTATATATACGGACGTCCGTTCGTGTGTCTGTCCGTCTGTCTGTCTGTCTGTGTGTGTGTCCGTGTCACAAAACTAGACACGACGGTTAGTGCCACCCAATGGAGTCGAATGCGCTGAGTAACGTGTCGATGTCCATTTCTGTTGCTAATTTCGCTATTTCGAGATATTTACAATTAAAATATGAAAATGTCAAAAATGACACTTTTATTTACAAGTCGTATCGGCAAAGTTTTTGCTGAAATGGAAAGGGCATACTACGCGATGAATTTGTGACATAGTTTCGGATTTTGGAATTCACGAAATTAGGGATATTTTCAAGGTTTTTGTCAAAATTCCCAAATTTCGACAATTTCAAACAGATTAAATTTCAAAACTTCTTTGCACCAATGTATCGAGCATAGTCTGTCAAGTATTTAGCAAATAGTTCCAGCGAATATAATTAACGAAATTAGGGATATTTTCAAGGTTTTTGTCAAAATTCCCAAATTCCGACAATTTCAAACAGCTTAAATTTCAAAATTTCTTTTCACGGATGTGTCGAGCATAGTCTGCCAAGTATTTATCAAATAGTTTCAGGTTTTATAATTAACGAAATTAGGGATATTTTCAAGGGTTTTGTCAAAATTCCCAAATTTCGGCAAATCCAAACAACTTAAATTTCAAAACTTCTTTGCACGGATGTATCGAGCATAGTCTGCCAAGTATTTATCAAATAGTTTCAGATTTTATAATTAACGAAATTAGGGTATTTTCAAAGGTTTTGTCAAAATTCCCAAATTTCGACAAATTCAAACAGCTTAAATTTCAAAACTTCTTTGCACGGATGTATCGAGCATAGTCTACCAAGTATTTATCAAATAGTTTCAGATTTTATAATTAACGAAATTAGGGTATTTTCAAAGGTTTTGTCAAAATTCCCAAATTTCGACAAATTCAAACAGCTTAAATTTCAAAACTTCTTTGCACGGATGTATCGAGCATAGTCTACCAAGTATTTATCAAATAGTTTCAGATCTTATAATTAACGAAATTAGGGTTATTTTTAATGGTTCTGTCAAAATTCCCAAATTTCAACAAATTCAAACAGCTTAAATTTCAAAACTTCTTTGCACGGATGTATCGAGCATAGTCAGCCAAGTATTTATTTAGCAAATAGTTTCAGATTTTCTAATTAGCGAAATTAAGTATATTTTCAAAAGTATTGCTAAAATACTCAAATTTCGACAATTTCGAATAGCTTAAATTTCAGAATGTCTTTGATGGTTGTGTCGGGCATAGTCTGCCAACCATTTAGCAAATAGTTCCATATTTTATAATTAACGAATTTAGGTATATTTCAAGGTTTTTCTCAAAATTGACAAATTTCGACAATTTCAAACAACTTAAAATTCAAAATATCTTTGCGTGGGTGAATCGGGCGTAGTATGTCAAGTAATTATACAGCAGTTTCAGATTTTAGAATTCACGAAATTAGGGATGTTTTAAAGGTTTTTTTCAAACATGGCAGATTTCGGCAATTTCAAATGGCTAAAACTTAGCAATATTTTTCCATGGATGTTTTGCCACCTATTCAATCGAAGACGAAACGCGGCAATTCTGTTCACTGTGCGGTTCTGCAATCTACAGCAACGGTACCGTAACCGTCCGCATTTGTGACCCAAAAGAAAAGGGCGTCGTCCCATTTAGACCCTCTTTATTCCAAAGTGAACCTGCGGCGAACATTCCTGATCCATTTATGGATCAGTACCCACCAATGCGCCTTACAATCATCGATTGCCCAACAATGGCACAAACTTTCTCTGGAAAATCGAGGTAACTGCGGCGATACTCCCCGAAGAAATGCTCAACTTACTATTCTGACACTCTATGGAATATACTCCTCAAATGCACGACACACTATACAATGCCAATCAACCATCATCGGGTACCCAGTTTTTTCGCCGCGCCTCAGCGCGGCGAGGTGTATATATACGGATGACAATGTCTGTCTGTCTGTCTGTCTGTCTGTGTGTGTGTGTGTGTGTGTCCGTCCGTGGCACCGAAGTAAGATATGTGGCATATGTGGTCAAGTAGAGTCGAGGTCGCTGAGTACGGATCCGATGTCCGTTTGTGTTGCTAATTTCGCATTTTCGAGATATTCGCAATTAAAATTCCAAAATGTCGAAAATCGACTTTCTTACCTGATGAGATAGAATTGAAATTTCTTCAGAAATGGAAAGGGCGTAGACAGAGGATAATTTGTAACACAAAAGAAATTTTTTGTAAATGTGGAATTTAATAGAAATACGCGATTATTTGTCAAAATTACACAAATTGACAAAAATAGAACGTCATTTATTGACGAATTTGAATGCAGAAATAGTAAGGCCGTATGTCAATAAGAATTTGTGACATAGTTATACAGTTTTCGTAAATTGCCATTTCGAAATATTTAGAATTAAAATGACATAAATGTCAGAATCGACATTTTCGTTTGATGGGCTAGCGGCGAAATTTCTTCGGAAATGGAAAGGGCATAGACAGCGGATAATTTGTAACACAACAGAAATTTTTTGCAAATGTGGAATTTAGTAGAAATACGCGATTATTTGTCAAAAATTCTCCAAATTAACAAAAATATAACGTCATTTGTTGACACATGTGAATGCAGAAATGGTAAGGTCGCAAGTCAATAAGAATTTGAGACATAGCTTTACAGTTTTAATAAATTGCAATTTTCGAGATATTTAGAATTAAATTTACAAAGATGTCAAAATCGACATTTTCGTCTGATTGGCTAGCAGCGAAATTTCTTCAGAAATGGCAAGCGCAGAGACTGCGGATAATTAGCGGCATACAAGAAATTTTTGCGGGTACTAAATTTGACAGAAATGATCAAATCTTGACAGAAATGTCAAGATGTTATAAATCGCCAAAGCTTTGGTTTTCCATGAATGTTAACGTAGAAGTCGTACGCCAAGGGGAATTCCTGATGAAGAACGACCGGACCACACTGTTGGCAAGTTTTTTGTTGGATGTGACGGTTTCACACGGTAGGAAACATCAGATAAACGGCGTCGTATCATGCCGATAACATATAGCGAACGCGGCGATATCACTGAGCTTTAGATCAGCTGTACAGACAACCGTATCGTGGGGATAGCTGCACTTTCTATTAAGGTACACGTTCTCAAGACACTTTCTCCAGATGCGGCTAACGATGCGCACAAAGTTCACTATACTGCTCACCAAAATTTGACAGACACAAAGTATAGGTTGAACTTTTTTCGCCGCGCCTCAGCGCGGCGAGGTGTATATATACGGATGACAATGTCTGTCTGTGTGTCTGTCTGTCTGTCTGTCCGTGGCACCGAAGTAAAACATGTGACATAGGTGGTCAAGTGGAGTCGAGGTCGCTAAGTATGGATCCAATGTCCGTTTCTGTTGCTAATTTCGCATTTTCGAGATATTCACAATTAAAATTCAAAAATGTCGAAAATCGGCTTTTTCATCTGATGAGCTAGCCGCGAAATTTTTTCAGAAATAGAAAGAGCACGGACCGCTGATAATTTGTAGCACAAAAGAAATTTTTGTCGATGTGGAATTTGACAGAAATACGCACTTGTTTGTCGAAATTTCATAAATTGACGAAAATAGAACGTCATTTATTGACAAATGTGAATGCAGAAATTGAAAGGTCGTAAGCCAATAAGAATTTGTGACATGGTTTTACAGTTTTGAAATATTGCAATTTAGAGATATTTACAATTAAAATATAAAAATGCCGAAAATCGACTTTTTCACCTGATGAGCTAGCGACGCAATTTTTTCGCCGCGCCTCAGCGCGGCGAGGTGTATATATACGGATGATAATGTGTGTGTGTGTGTGTCTGTCTGTGTGTGTGTGTGTGTGTGTGTGTGTGTTTCCGTCGCACCGAAGTAAAGTCAGTGACATATGTGGTCAAGTAGAGTCAAGGTCGCTGAGTACGGATCCGATGTCCGTTTCTGTTGCTAATTTCGCATTTTCGAGATATTCGCAATTAAAATTCAAAAATGTCGAAAATCGACTTTTTCGCCTGATGAGTCAGCCGCGAAATTTCTTCAGAAATGGAAAGAGCACGGACCGCTGATAATTTGTAACACAAAAGAAATTTTTTGTCAATGTGGAATTTGATAGAAATACGCAATTGTTTGTCGAAATTTCATAAATTGACAAAAATAGAACGTCTTTTATTGACGAATGTGAATGCAGAAACTGAAACGTTGTAAGTCAGTAAGAATTTGTGACATAGTTTTTCAGTTTTGAAAAATTGCAATTTGGAGATATTTACAATTAAAATATGAAAATGTCGAAAATTGTCTTTTTCACCTGATGAGCTAGCGGCGAAATTTCTTCAGAAGTGGAAAGAGCATAGGCCGTGGACAATTTGTAACACAAAAGAAATTTTTTTCAAAGGTGGAATTTCATAGAAATACGCAATTATTTGTCAAAATTTCATAAATTGACAAAATAGAACGTCATTTATTGACGAATGTGAATGCAGAAATTGAAAGGTCGTAAGGTAATAAGCATTTGTGACATGGTTCTACAGGTTTTGAAATATTGCAATTTAGAGATATTTACAATTTAAATGTAAAAATGTCGAAAATCGACTCTGTCGCCTGATGGACTAGCGGCGAAATTTGTTCCGAAATGGAAAGAGCATAGACCGCGGATAATTTGTAACACAAACAAAATTGTTTGCAATTGTGGAATTGTACAGAAATACGCCACAGTTTGCCAAAATTCTATTAATTGACAAAAGCGTCATAACGCAGAAATACGCAACCAAACGAAATTCCTGGTAGAGAACGACTGCACCAAACAGTTGGCAAGTTTTTTTGTTCGATGTGGCGTATTCCCACAGGCATAAAACTTCAGATCAACGGCGTCGTATCATGCCGATACCATATAGCGAACGCGGCGATATCACTGAGCTTTAGATCAGCTGTACAGACAACCGTATCGTGGTAATAGCTGCACTTGAATTGCGGTACACGTTTTCAAGATACCTTCTCTAGATACGGCTAATTATGCGAATGAAGTTCACTATACTGTTCACCAAGATTTGACAGACACAAAGTATAGGTTGAACTTTTTACACACACAGCTTGTTCCAGAAATAGAAAGAGCACGGACCGCTGATAATTTGTAACACAAAAGAAATTTTTGTCGATGTGGAATTTGACAGAAATACGCAATTGTTTGTCGAAATTTCATAAATTGACGAAAATAGAACGTCATTTATTGACGAATGTGAATGCAGAAATTGAAAGGTCGTAAGCCAATAAGAATTTGTGACCTGGTTTTACAGTTTTGAAATATTGCAATTTAGAGATATTTACAATTAAAATATAAAAATGCCGAAAATCGACTTTTTCGCCTGATGAGCTAGCGACGCAATTTCTTCAGAAACGGAAAGAGCATAGACCGCGGATAGTTTGTAACACAAGCAAAATTGTTTGCAATTATGGAATTTTATAGAAATACGCTACAATTCATGCAACAATACAATTTACACAATGCCGAAATTCTACAAAATGACAAAAGCGTCATAACGCAGAAATGCGTACACCAAACGAGAATCCTGGTAGAGAACGACTGCACCAAACAGTTAGCAAGTTTTTTTGTTCGATGCGGCGTATTCCCACAGGTATAAAACTTCAGATGAACGGCGTCGTATCATGCCGATACCAGATAGCGAACGCGGCGATATCACTGAGCTTTAGATCAGTTGTACAGACAACCGTATCGTGGTAATAGCTGCATTTGAATTGTGGTACACGTTTTCAAGACACCTTCTCTAGATACGGCAAATTATGCGAATGAAATTCACTATACTGTTCACCAAGATTTGACAGACACAAAGTATAGGTTGAACTTTTTACACACACAGCTTGTTACTCTAAGCTTGTTTAAAAGCGCCCAAAATCCCCACCCAATAACAACAATGAAGTCTGTGCGATCTCTGGACTCCAAACGCTGATGGCTCTTTTGTACAACAACTGCGGCGGGCATGTTGACAACTTTGTTCTTTACAGTGCAGCATTCGGGCGCCAACTGACGCACGCACTAGACGGGCGCAAATGCGACGTTTCACTCTGAGTGTTAGTAAAAGGTGTGTGTCGCTCACAAACTTATTGCAACCGACGACTGCGTACGAAGACGTGGCGTTTCAGGAGCTGTCACAGCGCACACTGCCCCGTCTCTCACCTAACAAAGACAGCGAGTTGAATGCTCGTGTGCTACAGCTGCCGCTTTGGTTCCTGGTTGCGCTGTCAATATTGCTCCAACTTCCCATGATTGAGAAATGGACAGACAGGGCTGTTCGTCTGACGGCACGACTGCAAAAGATGGACAAAGGACCTCTTTGCTCCGTGAAACACTCCAAGTGGTGGACGCCAGTGGCCGTGACAACGAGTCGATCGGAAGCGGTGTTTTGGGTCAAAGCTTCATCGCTCGGCCTCGAGGAAACGTCTCGTGAGTCGAGAGCACATAATAGCTTATCAGTGCAAGCTGCACCCGTCGTTGCAGCGAGTTCTGGTCTTTGATGGGGCTGCTCAACGCTCAGATTTGTTTGGGCCACCTCGCGCTGCCGTTCGCATTCAAGCAGACCGGTCTACGGGTAGGGCAGATCATAGGCTCATTGTGGCAGTAATCGACAATGCGCACATTTGAATTCAGACGGGAATGACGCTCATTGTTTGTGTCGCAAGCTTCAGCGCCATTGGACTTCACATGTTGGCCGCTGTGGCTGACTATGTTTGTGCCAGGTGAGCTCCACAATTGTGATTTCAGTGAATTTCGTGACTGCATTAGCATTTCAAGACTTAAAGTAAAAGTTTCTTTCTGCACCAGCCAAACACAGTACAAAGTACCGTAACACGAGCGAAGAGCGAGTGGATTCGTTGAGAAGGTTTTCAGTAGTTTTCTTTTGACAGGTCCGGGCGTCCAACGGTCGACTATGGTGTCAGCATGAAGAAAGCGTTCGACTACCACGCGCCACTTGGCTGGAGGAGACGCTCGCTGAGCACAGGAGTTCTGTAAGTAACCGTGCGTGCGTGCGTGCGTGCGTGCGTGCGTGCGTGCGTGCGTGCGTGCGTGCGTGCGTGCGTGCGTGCGTGCGTGCGTGCGTGCGTGCGTGCGTGCGTGCGTGCGTACGTGCGTGCGTGCGTGCGTGCGTGCGTGCGTGCGTGCGTGCGTGCGTGCGTGCGTGCGTGCGTGCGTGAGTCAAGTGACCATCTACTCTCAGCTAGGAGCATAGCAGGTGTTGCGTTCCAGCGTGTGTGTGCAAGCCACCATCTTCCTCTTCGTCAACATGTCCAATGCGCCCGTCTACCTCTTTATCGCCGTCAACGCGAAGAAGGCGAGCGTCGAGTGAGTTTCAATTTGGTATCATCACTCGCTAACCATCGTGTTGTGTTCAGCTGCTGATCGGCCACTTCCCTGCCTTGCCACTGACCAGCGACACTAGGTGATATGGAGGTCTGTGTCATGTGCCACTGCGAATACTCTGTATTTCAGCTTCGTGTTCGCAATCTTACCCCCAATCGTACTCATATCGGTTGTGCGCGACATGCGTCTCATGGGGCTTCTGAGCACCGTGGGCAATGGCCTGTTGTTGATTGGGTGGTTGGCCCTTCTACAGGTAACGGAGCTACGGTAAATCTTGTGACAGTTGCTTACCCATACCCAATGCGCCTGCTTCAACTCAGCACCTTGTCTTCTCACCTCACGATTTGGGTGCGCTTCAAAAGGTTCACCATTCGGCATCTGACGTCTTCTTCGGTGGCGGAACGATGCTGTACGCCTTCTGTATGAGCCACATGGTGAGTTTGAATGACGCACATTTGATCCAAAGAATCTCTTCGGTTTGTTGCAGCTGCTGCCTATTGAAAACACTGTGAGGAGGCGAGCTGCCATGCACGGTTGGAGCGGCATCATACAAACGACCGTTTGCGTCAGCTTCTTCATCTTCGCAGCTTCCGCTTTCCTGGGATACGCCACGTTTGGAGACGAAACACTGGATGTGGTCACCCTGAACCTGCCGCGTGGATGGTAAATGATCACAGTCAAATTGTGCTGTTAGCAATGGAACACCACTGAAACCCTTGCAGGCGTCTTGATCTGATTGTGCTCTCACAGATCGTAGGGCTTTACGTGAGCTACGGCCTGTGCATTCTCCCACTGGTGGACATGCTCTTCCCAGGTGTCAGCCATCGCTATCTCGCCAGGTGGCCGCGCGCCCACCTGCCCTGCGAATACACCTGGAGGATCTTCAATGTGGTTCTGTCAGGTGAGTCACCACAAATGCTGCAGTAATCCCCCTTTCTTCTCTACTGAAGCAGCATGCTTATCTGCACTGCAAATATGAAGACTGGGCTTATTGGAATTTTTCGGTACATGTCCATGGCTTCATGCAAATTCTACTATTTGACGCTCCGACCGTAGAGCCTCAAATATGCGCCCTGGTTGGCCGCTTAGTGTTTGAACCTCACCGCCCTGTATGGGGAGTCGCACCCCTGTAAGTGAGGTCGCACTATCGGAGGGGGTTGCCAGTTGGAGGTGCGGTCAATTACTATTCAATCCAAGTCTGAGTCGTCGCCTCAGCTTGCAGCTACACAAATTTTTGCTCTGAAAGCTTCACTATTGGACAGTTCTGCTAACAACTCTGATAAATACCTGGGCGCCTGCCTAACGCATGCATTGCATACTTGCAGTTGGCTATGATGAACAGCCCTTAGGTATGTAGATACACAATTGGTGGGAGTAGCTGGGGGGGGGGGGGGGGGGGGGAGCTTATTGGAGGGGAGTGGTTCGCTTGCTTGAAGTACTACTGTAACTGTCTTTTCAGTGGCCGTGATCATGCTTCTGCCTCGACTGGCCGACTTGGTGTCCCTGTGCGGTCTAACAATCGGTCCTCTGCTGATGGTCGTTTACCCTGCGACGGCACACCTCGCCATCTTCCGCTCCTCTTGGAGAAAGGAAGACGGCAGTGTGGGCTTTGAAGAGCTCTGCAGGACCATTGGGCACCTGCTTGTGATAGCTCTGGGGGTGTTCATGAGCCTGGCTGGAGCCTACTCTGGAGTAGGAAGAGTGATCGAGCACCACAGACAGAATGCAACGGTTGTGGGCGGCCACTGACTGTGAAGATTTGCTGTGGTGTTGTGAATATGCCTGAGTGACAGCTTCGCGTTGAGGCTTGGCCTAAACGCATCATGGACGTCTGTTTGTCTCACATTAGAGAAATCTTTGCACTTAAAACGTGAGGTCTACACCATTAAACGTATCTGTCATTCGCATCACGCTGAAATGCGCGGCAGTCTCTTGGTGCATCTTTGTAATTTCTCGCGCTTTTGTAAAGTTTTCTGTGTGCGCGACTGTGCGCATCTCAGCAGCAGTAAAACTACACGCGTGAGAGCTACAGCAAGAAGTTCCGCGTTAAAGGCCCGACTAAAACATTCGTGCGTTCATGGCAAAACGCCTACCAGCATCAGCATCGAAATAATGGCTTCGAGCGACAAGATTCATCATCAAATGGCTCTGGAAAGGTCCGGCGGTGGCCCCATGGCTTCTTCCTGGGATAGGATTTCTACAGAAATGACGCCGTTGGTCGACAAGCGCTCACAGCTGTCGCCGGGAGAAGCTAAAGACAACGTCTCCGTGCGCAGTTCCTCCACCGTGCGGAGCTACTCCCTGCGTCCCAGAGGAAGGGTGTCGTAAGTGTCTTTGCCGAGAAATAATGGTGGCAAAAGTCAAATTTTATCATGGCGTTTCAGGGAATTCTGGTCCCTCATGAATCTGATGAAGGTGCTGATTGGCCTGGGCAACCTGTCGCTGCCATTCGCCCTCAAGCAAACCGGCCTCTGGGTAAGCAACAGACAAATTCCTGTTTGTGGTACCATTTTGAAGCCCCTCTGAGCTTCAGATGGGAATGGTCGTCATGGCGGTCAGCTGGTACTTCAGCGTCTTCGGCCTTCACATGCTGGTGAAGGTGTCTGCCCACATCTGCGACAGGTGTCTGACAATATGAACTCTACAATACGGGGTGTTGTCGCTGCATAGTGCACAATTCAAATATTGTTGTCGCTTCAGATCGGGGCGTCCGACAGTAGACTTTGGGGAACTAATGAGAAAAGTCTTCGACTATTACGGCCCACTGCGCCTCAGGCGGCGCACCTTCAGCGTTGGAGTTCTGTGAGCTCGAAAACTACGTACATGACAGAAAGTTAAATTCAAGTTCAAGTACAAAGTTCTTCCTGGATTAAGCCGACACAGTACAAAGTACCGTTATCCAGACGCAGGGCGTATTGACGAGACCATGCATAAGTGAATTTCCAGTTGACAATGGCAAACCATGAAATGCATCAAATGACATTTCCATTGCAGAGTCGTGGCGCAGTTCGTGATCTACTTCTCCAACTCCACTTGCATGGCGTCCTACTACCTCTTTGTCGTCATCAACGCCAAGAAGGTAGATTATGCCACTTTCAATTGTGTTGTGAATAATTCGTGTGTGATAACGTCGTTCGACACACTTTTAGCTAATCATCAGCTACTTCCCAGAGTTCCCGCTCTCCAGTGACACCAGGTAAAAACTTCAGTGGTATTGCAGATTGCATCACTGAATCCAAAGTCCAATGCTACTGAATTCAGCTACATTCTCGCGGGAGCGGTACCAATGTTGCTGATATCTCTTGTGAGAGACATGCGCTTTATGGGCCAGCTCAGCACCGTCGCTAACTTCTCTCTTCTTCTGGGATGGGTTGGCCTTATTCAGGTGAGAACGCCAATATTTCCACGAAATTTGAATACCCTAAACCTGTTCCATTCACGTTTAGCATCTCCTGTTTCTACCCCACGACATCCGCCATCTTCCGGCAGCTACCAATTCGGTGTTCGACGTCGTGGCCGCTTGCGGCACTTTCATGTACGCGTTCGCCATAGTCAACGTGGTGAGCGCCTGGCTAAGTTCGCAGCTGCGCAGAGATACGCACTGTGGACTATATCACAGTGTACTGTAATCCTCCAAATTCTTCCACCAAAATCTCAGTACCTCAACCTTCGAGAGTGTTTTGATGAAATGCAGAGCATATGTTGTTCACTGTAGACGTAGGCAATGTTAGACCTCGACTGTGTTTGAGCGTGTTATACCTATTTGTTTAGCACACAGTGCGACTATTGCTTGGCTTTTCCCATTCTTTAGTCTGGTCCAATTCGCTTCGGAGAACACTCCATTGCGCAGTCGAATATTCAAGGCCACTGCAGATCTGCGCTCTTGAATGGACGCAACTTGAAGATGCAAGAGATCGGTCAGTTGTTGGAAGCTGTAGGTACGAAACTGCTCCGTGAGTCATCATGTACAACAGTGCAGCAGTACATACGCTTCGGTTTGCGCATTGCAAACTTGAGTTGAAACTACTGCGTCTTGAGGAATTTCAGGATTCGAAGGAAGCTCTTTGTGCACTGCGCAACGGCTGCTGAGCAGTTCTATCGCCCTCAACGCGACCGTTGCGGGCGAAGGCGCCGACCTGTCGCCCCATTGCCAGAAGAAGCTGTTGAAAATGACTGTGAGTCTTGTCGTAAGCCATGCGTTTACCGTACCCGACAGTTGGGCTTAGAAAGACGATCGCAGAACCGCACAGTAATCGCAAATGCCACATTCCATTTTAGATCGAATAGGTGGCGAAAACAATCATTGCCCGACACATCAATGGAAAAACATTGCTAAATACACGCCATTTAAAAATGTCGAAATGTGCCATATTAGACAAAACCTTTAAAACATCCCTAATTTCTTAAATTCCAAAATCTGAAGCTACTTGCTAAATACTTGGTGGACTATGCTCGATACATCCGCGCAAAAAAGTTTTAAAATTTATGCTGTTTGAAATTGTCGAAATTTGGGAATTTTGACAATACCCTTAAAAATATCCCTAATTTCGTTAATTATAAAATCAGAAAATATTTGCAAAATACTTGACATACTATGCCCAATACATCAACGCAAAGATATTGTTAAATTCAAGCCGTTTGAAATTGTCGAAATTTGGGAATTTTGACAAAACCCTAAAAATATCCCTAATTTCGTTAATAGTAAAATTTGAAACTATTTGCTAAATACTTAGCAATACGTAATTGTTCTTGTAACCTACTTCGTTCAGTTACGTATTGTCAACGGTTGGAATGCAGTTGTTTTTTATGCTTGTTACATCTGACATTGTTGTGGATGCTGCCTCTGCCTTTCCAATGGGAGCTCCGCTATGTTAGGCCTATATATATGCCAAATGACGTCAGGATATTTATCAAGGAATCGTCAACAGTTGGAATGCAGTTGTTTATGGTGCTTGTTACATCTGACATTGTTGTGGATGCTGCCTCTGCCTTTCCAATGGGAGCTCCGCTATGTTAGGCCTGAATATGCCAAATGACGTCAGGATATTTATCAAGGAATCGTCAACGGTTGGAATGCAGTTGTTTATGATGCTTGTTACATCTGACATTGTTGTGGATGCTGCCTCTGCCTTCCCAATGGGAGCTCTGCTATGTTAGGCCTGTATATACCAAATGACATCAGGATATTTATCAAGGAATCATCAACGGTTGGAATGCAGTTGTTTATGATGCTTGTTACATCTGACATTGTTGTGGATGCTGCCTCTGCCTTTCCAATGGGAGCTCCGCTATGTTAGGCCTGTATATGCCAAATGACATCAGGATATTTATCAAGGAATCGTCAACGGTTGGAATGCAGTTGTTTTTTATGCTTGTTACATCTGACATTGTTGTGGATGCTGCCTCTGCCTTCCCAATGGGAGCTCTGCTATGTTAGGCCTGTATATGCCAAATGACGTCAGGATATTTATCAAGGAATCGTCAACGGTTGGAATGCAGTTGTTTATAATGCTTGTTTCATCTGACATTGTTGTGGATGCTGCCTCTGCCTTTTCAATGGGAGCTCTGCTATGTTAGGCCTGTATATGTCAAATGACATTAGGATATTTATCAAGGAATCGTCAACGGTTGGAATGCAGTTGTTTATGATGCTTGTTACATCTGACATTGTTGTGGATGCTGCCTCTGCCTTTCCAATGGGAGCTCCGCTATGTTAGGCCTATGTATATGCCAAATGACGTCAGGATATTTATCAAGGAATCGTCAACGGTTGGAATGCAGTTGTTTTTTATGCTTGTTACATCTGACATTGTTGTGGATGCTGCCTCTGCCTTTTCAATGGGAGCTCTGCTATGGTGGGCCTGTATATGCCAAATGACATTAGGATATTTATCAAGAAATCGTCAACGGTTGGAATGCAGTTGTTTTTGATGCTTGTTCCATCTGACATTGTTGTGGATGCTGCCTCTGCCTTCCCAATGGGAGCTCTGCTATGTTAGGCCTGTACATGCCAAATGACATCAGGATATTTATCAAGGAATCGTCAATGGTTGGAATGCAGTTGTTTATGGTGCTTGTTACATCTGACAATGTTGTGGATGCTGCCTCTGCCTTTCCAATGGGAGCTCCGCTATGTTAGGCCTGTATATGCCAAATGACATTAGGATATTTATCAAGGAATCGTCAACGGTTGGAATGCAGTTGTTTATGATGCTTGTTACATCTGGCATTGTTGTGGATGCTGCCTCTGCCTTTCCAATGGGAGCTCCGCTATGTTATGCCTGTATATGCCAAATGACATCAGGGTATTTATCAAGGACTCATCAGCAGTTGGAGTGTAGTTGTCTATGATGCTTGTTACATCTGACATTGTTATAGATGCTGCCTCTGCCTTTCCAATGGGGGCTCCGCTGTATTAGGCCTGTATATGCCAAATGACATCAGGATATTTATCAAGGAATCATCAACGGTTGGAATGCAGTTGTTTATGATGTTTGTTCCATCTGACATTGTTGTGGATGCTGCCTCTGCCTTCCCAATGGGAGCTCTGCTATGTTAGGCCTGTATATACCAAATGACATCAGGATATTTATCAAGGAATCATCAACGGTTGGAGTGTAGTTGTCTATGATGCTTGTTCCATCTGACATTTTCAAGGACTCATCAGCAGTTGGAGTGTAGTTGTCTATGACGCTTGTTGCATCTGACATTGTTATAGATGCTGCCTCTGCCTTTCCAATGGGAGCTCCGCTATGTTATGCCTGTATATGCCAAATGACATCAGGGTATTTATCAAGGACTCATCAGCAGTTGGAGTGTAGTTGTCTATGACGCTTGTTACATCTGACATTGTTATAGATGCTGCCTCTGCCTTCCCAATGGGAGCTCTGCTATGTTAGGCCTGGTTCCGCGACAATGTAGCGACGGACAATGTAGCGAGCGACATTGTAGCGACGACATTGTAGCGACGCGACATTATAGCGATGCGACAATGCAGCGATGTGACGAAGTAGCGACAGCTTGTTTCGCCCGCCCTCAGGCGGGCGACACCCTACGAGAGCTCGGCGTGGGTGCGTCCGTGCGTGCGTGCGTGGGCACGCTCTCAGATCGCGGCGTTGGAAAGTCGTAGAGCGGATATCTTGGGCTCTACGGATAGGTCTCGACTCGCTGATCATTCAGCTAAGAGGTTTCGAAGTTCAAAAGTTTGAATTGCGCTCGCTACAGTAACTCGAAGGTGCAAAAGCACAAAACGTCTCTAACTCACTCGTCTTACGTCGTAGAGTGGCAATCGACACGCCAGGTGAAACCTCTCGACGTGTTCTTTCATGCAGCTACAAAAATTTGTTCAATTACGCATAAAATTACGCAATTACGCACCGCATAAACCGCCATTCTCGAGATTTTGACACTAAGATCGCTCCTTGCTACATGCAGAAGTGCGACACGGTTTGATTGTTCGTAATGCGCTCTTCTGTGCTCTGTCAATTGTTCGCCAAAACTTTTACAAGTTATTTCACTTTTTAAAAGCGTTGCTTGAAAGAGGGATGTTAACAGTTTGACTTTCTGAGGCGTAGATTGTAAAGAAGTTTTCAAAATTAATGAATTACTAAGGCGAGGGACCTAGAATTGCCTGCGAGGTCGATTCAAGCACAAAGTTGTAACGAGCGCGCTTCAGAAGGTCAGAAGTGCTGAAATTTGCGAAAATAAAGCTGTCGCTACTTTGTCGCATCGCTACATTGTCGCGTCGCTATAATGTCGCGTCGCTGCAATGTCGTCGCTACAATGTCGCTCGCTACATTGTCCGTCGCTACATTGTCGGGATACCATTAGGCCTGTATATACCAAATGACATCAGGATATTTATCAAGGAATCATCAACGGTTGGAGTGTAGTTGTCTATGATGCTTGTTCCATCTGACATTGTTGTGGATGCTGCCTCTGCCTTTCCAATGGGAGCTCCGCTATGTTGGGCCTGTATATGCCAAATGACATCAGGATATTTATCAAGGAATCATCAACAGTTGGAATGCAGTTGTCTACGATGCTTGCAGGCAGGATAAGTCCGGCCGAGATGGAAGTCAAAGCCGAATTCATCAAAAGGAAAATTTTCAGCGAAGAGCGCATGGCGCTCATATACGAGGTTTTAGCTCGGGAGGTGGAAGTCACCAGATTTCCGATCCCTCCGCCATCTCTGCTGACACCCCTGGAGGAACGCCAGGCGGTCGACCAGATTCGGCAGAGAAATCGCCACAAGCGAGACGAAGCCCACAAGAAAAGCGGGGCCGACATCGACATGGACCTCTGCTACAAGAGGATCACCTGGCCCATGGGAGGCCAAGCCGCGTTTCCAACGCCGGCACAGCAGAGGACGTACGTTGAAATGCACGATCTCGTGCGCAATCACATGATTCGTCTCGATCGCGGTGCACAGGCCACCGCCGATACCGTGCTATTGGCGCTCACCTATTACAACTTCCCCTTCCCTCCTAAGTTTGGAGGGTGGTCTAAGTCGCCACAGCAGATTCGAGCCGACAACGCTAGCAAGCGTGAGGAACTTCTGCTGGCGATGGGCGTCAAAGGAGCCGATCGGAGTTCGAGCAGATGGCAGCCGAAACCCATCGGCCGTTTCGTGGAAACGGTGGAACCCAGTTTCAGATCGCTTAGGTTCAACATCGCGATCAAGGACAGAGTGGAACCCACCCCCTATGGCGACCGGAGAACCGGTTATACCGGCTTCCAGGTCCCTGGCGAGATTCGGAACATCTTTACACCTCCAGCGGAACTGGCGAGAAGGGCCGGTGTCCAGCAGGCGCAGTACCAGGCAGGCATCGGCAGAGGAATGGAAAGGGACAATCGACCGAGCCAGTCCCCAATGTACCGACAGGAAGTCGGAAGGGGCGCTGTCGGTAGAGGTGCCTATGAAAGACAAACTCCTTTTCAGTATCTGCAGAATCGGAGGCAGCAGCAGCTGGCCTCAGGAATGCCGAAACAAGTGACGAAGACGACGACGGACGTGCGGCAGCAGCAGACGACGGCCATGGACGTGTCTAACATCCCACTTCCATCGACGCCGTCAGCGGTGCTCGCCCAGCCGCCGGCGACACAGCAAGTCGGCCCGTTTCGAGGCAAACGGCGCCGTCTACTTCGACTATGCCATTTGGACTGCCGACAACAACCGGCATTTTCCAATCCCAATTGGCTCCGCAGGGAGTGGCCTCCACCTTTGGTGGCGGGCATAGCGGAATGACCGCTCAAATATCGCACTTGGCGGTAGACACGTCGTCACAGGCGACAGCCCAGGTATTCCAACCGGGATGTCACTTCTATGTGCCAACCCAGTTTGGGCTTGTCCCCATGACACCGGTCTTGGACCCGGCCAAACTGCAAAAGTGGCAACAATCGCAGCAGCTGTCGCCGGTCCCGGCGCCGGTGGCACAGCAGCCTAGCTTACCAAAAGCTACGGCGACGGACAGCCAAGCGGAGGAGAAACGACGCCAAGACGCGAAAATCATCAATACACTGAACCGACTTCAGCACCAAAGTCTCATGATTTACAGATATGAGAAAATTTTTGTGCCTTTTATGCCGAATTCAGACACCCCCGTAGCGGACTTGGTCCCGCTCTACGATGTGCGCAATCCGAAGGGCCTCGTGCGCAACTTCGAGATTGTCGCCAGGGATGCCTTGGTGCCGATGCCGTGCAGTCACCAGGTCTACGGCATGATCCCAAGAGGCAAGGAGATGTCGGACATCGACATTCTCAAATTCTACCAAGGAACGCAGAACGAGCTTCTCAACCTGCCGACCAACTTGCGCAGTGAGATACTGTGGCCTAAGCCAGAGTCGACAATGGGACACGGTAACTACCAGCTCAACCAGGACGTCTCTATGAGACTCCTGCCTGCGATTGAGGACGAACCCACGTTCCAGACGCTGCCGACTCAGGACCTTGTCGCTTACATGATGACTTTCAATGAGTCCATCAAATCGATCGAGCCGGAATGGCTCCGATTCAGATTCGCGCGACATAAGCTTCAGATTCTGCCGCTGAGGCCATCCGACCTCACGACAGTAGCCGACAGAGGGATCTTTGCCATTGGCTTCTACGCCAAGTGGCACATCCACGACTCCCTCCCAGATACGGTGTACCCTCAGTACGTGCCGAGGGCCCAAGTCGTCCAAGTTGGCGACATGTTCATCATGCACACCATCTTTTTGGCTGTGTGGGCCGAGCAGGACAGGAAGATGAGACGCGAGCACTTCGAAACCTTCAAAGTCCACAAGAAGAAGCCGGTGCCCTACCAGCAACACTCGAGGGCGCTCCTCCAGATGGTGGTGTTGCCGCCGACCGAGGAGGGCGGCCCGGCCATCCAGATGTGGGGTGGTAAGGACGCCCACAAGTCAGACATTCTGGGCGGGGACAGCTCGTAAATTGCGAGCACTCTTCTCATTCAGCGAGCACTATAGTGTGCCTCGAAACCGATTCAATCTCTAGTAACTTTTGTTTCTTTAGTTGGAACCCGGTTATGTTTGTTGTGTTATTCGGTGCTCGTATCAGTTTCCTTCGTGTTATATGGTACGTTGGCATGTAGGCGGCCCAACAAGCCTCATGTTCAACAGTTCGATGTTTACTGGTACGCTGGCGGCGCAACAAGCCAGTTGTACAGAAATTCGCATATTTCCGGTACACCTTAGAAGCGGCAGCTGCTTCTTCCTACGCCAGCGCAGCAGGCTGTTTGGCCTCGCTGTCCAGAACGGGTTCCAGCCAACATCGGCTTTCTCATTTAGCCCGGGCACGATGCGATTGCTGCCTTGGCTATGGACTCTGCGGAGCTGACACTTCGGCAACGGCGGATTGTGATCCGACGGCTGATCGTTTTCTTTCAGTTGTCTGCGAGCTGCCGCCTTCAGCTCCTGCAATGGACGGAAAGCGTTGCTTTCC
Source organism: Linhomoeus sp. GSCO2_2 (assembly GCA_030248115.1). Lineage (NCBI taxonomy): Eukaryota > Metazoa > Nematoda > Chromadorea > Monhysterida > Linhomoeidae > Linhomoeus > Linhomoeus sp. GSCO2_2. Next base: position 7,723 of record JASAMZ010005107.1, on the reverse strand, counting down.
CGTATATGTTCGTGTATCTTTCTTTAGACACGACTGGTACACGGCAAGATCGCCCAGAGCTCTCTACTTAGCTCGACAACGACCCACCTCGACATGGGCGTCTCCAGGTCGAACGGACCTTGCCGGCAGCCGAGTGGGGCTCGCCCAAGATCTGAAACAGTGAACCTGGTGTGCGCCTAGGACGTGTGTCTCTAGAACCATATATAATACCATGATACCATCACACTGCTGATTGTTCATTGGCCAAAGGGGGGGTAGTAGCCTTATACACTTTCGATTCTTATCAACCAATCGGTCGTGAACGGGCTTAACATTATTCCAACCATCCAATGGGACCCCATAGGAGCCTCGGTTCGGCTTAACGTTGTATTTAAAGCTAGTATTTCCATAAAAGCCGTGTCGCTGTCATTGCGAAGCTGCCACCAGAGAGATCGCTGAGAAGATGTCCGTGGGATGGAACACTGGGTTGTAAACCTCTGACTGCCATGTCACGAGGAGCTTCGCCGGTACAGCGATCCAACCGATATTTGCGTATGTCTCCAGTGGTGTGAGACAGGGCTCCACATGTGCAAGAGTACTGAGTGCACTCGATGCGTCTCAGTCTCCCTGACGGATACCTGTTTGGGTACTCTGGATGGGTATACACCATGCTCCCTCTTGACCGGCCAATCGGGTCGATTGGAGAGTAGCGGATGCAGAATATAGTGGAAGGAAGGTGGATGAGTGGAGCCCACTCATTTTATAGAAGTGGCGGATGCACCGGCGTTTGTACGTTGTGTGCCTCTGGTGCGCAGAATGGACATTGGCAGCCACACACTTCAAGTTCAAACTAACATCTACCATATTACCACCGTAATATACAAATTCGTGGGGTACTGTATACGCCCAATTGCCGACCGAAGCGTCTATATAAAGGGCCCAATTCTCCATAATTTCCCCTCTTGTCTGAGAGACAAACCCTTGCCCGTCATCACGACCGAAAGGTGTAAGCCAAAAGAAAGGCTACCTTCCCCCCTCCGAGGTCTCAGTACCCGTTCTGTAAACCCCCTAAGGGCTTTCCAGAAAGTGGTGTTAGGAACCCTAAGATCCCAGGCGGTGCCGCTAACTGTGTCCGGAAACTATCCTCTGTGCGCTTACCCATTATTGCTACAAAAGCAGGGTAACGGGCAAAAGAAGTCCAAGGCAGTAGATAGTGGCAATCTACTCTCCTACCCATGGAACCGACATGATGCCAGGAGTACGGCTTCCGTCACGAGAGAGAGAAGTCTCAGTGGACCGAGTAATCGGCTCCGAACCTCATCTTTGCTGTCGCATGGAGTGTTGTCAGTCGACGAACGGATGTGAGGAGACAACGGTAGTGGAATAAGATCTGCAGCTACCGACTGGGTGGCCGACTCTGCTAGGTAATCGGAGGAGAGGTTGGGGTAAAGGCAGCCCTCTCCGTCGAGTTACGGCAGGTAGCGGCTTTGCATATGCCAAATGACATCAGGATATTTATCAAGGAATCGTCAACGGTTGGAATGCAGTTGTTTTTTATGCTTGTTACATCTGACATTGTTGTGGATGCTGCCTCTGCCTTCCCAATGGGAGCTCTGCTATGTTAGGCCTGTATATGCCAAATGACATCAGGATATTTATCAAGGAATCATCAACAGTTGGAATGCAGTTGTTTATGATGCTTGTTACATCTGACATTGTTGTGGATGCTGCCTCTGCCTTTAAAATGGGAGCTCCGCTATGTTAGGCCTGTATATGCCAAATGACGTCAGGATATTTATCAAGGAATCGTCAACAGCTGGAATGCAGTTGTTTATAATGCTTGTTTCATCTGACATTGTAGTGGATGCTGCCTCTGCCTTTTCAATGGGAGCTCTGTTATGTTAGGCCTGCATATGCCAAATGACATCAGGATATTTATCAAGGAATCGTCAGTGGTTGGAAAGTAGTTGTCTATGACGCTTGTTACATCTGACATTGTTGTGGACACTGCCTCTGCCTTCCCAATGGGAGCGCCCCTATGTTAGGCCTGTATATGCCAAATGACATCAGGATATTTATCAAGGAATCGTCAGTGGTTGGAGTGTAGTTGTCTATGATGCTTGTTCCATCTGACATTGTTGTGGATGCTGCCTCTGCCTTTCCAATGGGAGCTCCGCTATGTTGGGCCTGTATATGCCAAATGACATCAGGATATTTATCAAGGAATCATCAACAGTTGGAATGCAGTTGTCTACGATGCTTGTTACATCAGACAATGTTGTGGATGCTGCCTCTGCCTTTCCAATAGGAGCTCCGCTATGTTAGGCCTGTATATGCCAAATGACATTAGGATATTTATTAGGACATTAGGATTTTTATAGGATACGTACGTACGTACGTACGTACGCACGTACGTACGTACGCACGCACGCACGCCGAGCTCTTGATAGGGTTCGCTCGGCTGAGGCCGAGCGAAAAAAGTAGGGTGTCTTTGACGGCGCTGTACCATAGGTGCAGGCGGGGGGGTGGAACACCCCCCCCCCCCTCTGGCCATGGCCCTCAGGAAATTTTTCCAGAGACCCCCCTAGCATCCGAAATTCGAGAAAAATCCAGAAACTTCAGAAATTTTCTTGTATTTTTTGGTAGTTTTTGGTCCTATTTTTTGTCAAATTTTCGCCTGCGGCGCTATATTTCGTCCTCGAAAATTTTCCTTAAGAAGACCCCCCCCCCCCCTGGAATCCGGGTGGCCTGCTCCTATGCGCTGTACTCTCGCTAGAAGAAACCAATTCGAATGCAGTTTGTACCGTTTGCAGCTAGAAGCGCTCCTTAAGCACTGCAACTTTCGACTCGATTGGACGTTTCTACCTCGAGTTAGATGGGGGTGCGGTTTTGGCCACTCTTCCCACTTGTCGCAAATTTTGGCCAAAATCGCGCTCACTCTTTTCGTTATATCTTGAAGACGGTTACGTAACTAAACGTTCTGAGTTTTGCGCATGATATTGTAGAGACATGTATGTAGATGTTGAATGGCGCAAAAAATTTCCAAAATCCCCCTTGTTGCGATAAAGTCGATATTCTTTCACATGGCCACAAATCTACATTTGTACACTAACGACGTTGGAAGACCGAAGTGTAGCAAGGCAATATTGTTCGTAAGTCGTATCATGAAAGAACACGTCGAGAGGTTTTACGCGAGCCATGTACACCTCTCTACGACGTAAGACGAGCGAGTTAGGGACGCTTTGCGGCTTTGGACCTTTGGGTTACAATAACTTGCTAATTCTAATTTTTGAGTCACGACTAAGGGAGAACAAATGGCCAGTGATTCGAATACTATACAGTGAGCTCAAGATCGTCTCTCTACGACGCAACACGAGCGAGTTAGAGCCATTTTGTGCTTTGAGGCTTTGGGTTATTGTAACTCGCGAAATTTACATTTGAGTCTCTACCAATAGGAGGAAGAACGATCAATGAGTCGAGAGCTATCCAATGAGCTCAAGACCGTCTTTCTACGACATAAGATGAGCGAGTTAAAGCGATTTTAGTACTAAATAGGCCGAAAATGTCGATTTACGCGGTGCGTGTTTACTAATTGAAATTTTGTTCACATCGCGCGCAAGACCGCGACGAGACCTTTTAGTTGCCCTATCGCACGGCTCTCTACGACGTAATAAACTTCGCCGCCACTCAAAACGGCACATCACGAGCCTTCGCCCCACGTGTCGAACGTCGCTGTACGATGTGAGAGGAGCGAGCTACAATGTCATTGGGTTACTGTAACGCGCAATACTTCTTCCGACCCCATTTTGGAATGGCAGCATACCATTACTCATCAGCCAAGCCCAGAGACGAGCCCAAAGACTTCTCTCCCGAGTTTCCAGTGACGAGGCTTACGAGTGTCACGCACGCACGCACGCACGCACGCCGAGCTCTCGTAGGGTGTCGCCCGGCCGCGGTTTCACGATGCCTGCGTGCGATTCGCACCAGGGGTTCTAAAGCGCCGCCTGCCGGCTGCGAGCGAGTTGCGAGCGCGTTAGAACCGACGCCCGATCGATAATTATCTTCGCAAATCATCTGTTGTAGCGCATGCACGTGCAGGGGCTCTCAACTCGCTGAGTGCATTGCTGGTTGCATCATTTCAAAATTTGAACGAGAAATGGCGACAAGACAACCGAGGAAAGCGATGGCTTTCTCGACTTTTCAACGCTGGAAAAATTTGAGCGCTTACTTCCTTCGGTCGATTATGTATGAATATGACCGAAGCGTTTCCGCTCAGAAGAGGGGATTGTGCGTGAACGCTGGTGAACTGGACGTGACGATACGTCTAGCTGTGAGCGAACCGAAAGATCTGGAAATCTGGCTGGCCGAGTTCGAGAGAAAGACGGGCACATCGTTCAACGTCGACAACAGTTTCAAACCTGCAGTTCGGGGTTTCCGCTGGAAGGAGGACTGCATCTGCCATCATGGAGACAGGAACAAGCCTCTTCCATGTGCCGCAGAGCGTCTGGCGCTGGTTGACTGACGCTGCGCTGCAGACCACAGGCAGACTCTCTATCGGTCGCTATATATTTGTACTCAGTCACAGACTGACTGACACAGATTCAGACTGTGACCGCTGGAAGTCGCGTGCAGCCGTCTGGACGGCGGCAGCGCGATTCGGCCCCTCGATCTACCCAAAGACCCAACTGTTTGGCGAAAAACGTCTCGCTCAATAGGAGAAATGCCTATTCTCACGGCAAACGAGCCTGTTAGAGCCTGGCTGTTGCTGTTCTCTGTTATGTATAGTGCCAAGCCAATTGCTATGCTTTGACAGTAGAAACTGTGCACATTGGGGCGCACTAGATTTGCGGAGATAATTATCGATCGGGCGTGGGTTCTCACGCGCTCGCACCTCGCTCGCAGCCGGCAGGCGGCGCTGTAGAACCCATGGTGCGAATCGCACGCAGGCATCGTAAAACCGCCGCCCGGCCGAGGCTGGGCCAAAAAAAGACTACTTGCATCTCTACCTCCCTCCTCCACATTCTGCTGTCGTCGGGGCCTCCGACGGAAGGGCGCGCTACAACAACAGAACAACAAACAGCACCTCTCACAACAGGACTTCTAGGTACGGTAGCGAACAAAACAGGTACAGTATACGGCCTTCAACTATCTACGACGGCTGCAAAACCATACTGCAAGAGTTTCGCAGCGCAAAATTGAGTAGAGTCTACAAGCTTTGGCTATCGACTCCACAAAGGGTTGCTTTTGCTTTGGGCAATTATGACTCGCTGCAAGAGTACTCTCGCTCAGGTTGCCTGACTCGACCGACACCCTCTAGGCATCCTCTTTGCATTGCAATAACCACTGCACTCCTCCAACTGTTTTCGAGCCGTGTGCGTGCATTGTGCGCGCGCACAGCTATGAGTGACAGTTCTCGGGTACCTACTACTGTAGATACATACGCGTTCAACCAACTTTCCACAACTCTCACGCACGTCAAGTGGGCGCCGACGCGGCGCAGCAGGCGCCAGGCCCTGGCGGCGGCTTGCCTGAGATTCATGTCGTCTGCCTAGCCAGAGCGAAAAGACACGCGCCCATCGTGTGAAAAGATCACACGCCCATTATATCTTGAAGACGGTTCAACTAGACGTTCTGAGTAGAGGTCTCAACGGGCCTGGACATCTGGGCCCGGCCCGGCCCGATAGAAACCCAGGCCCGCCCAAGCCCGGCCCGAAAAATTTTCGCAAGGCCCGGCCCGGCCCGGCCCGCAGGGGGCGTTGACCAGGCCCGCCCAAGACCAGTTTAGGCCCGCCCGAAAAAGCCCGAAAAATTTTGTGATGTCTTTTATCAAAGCTCTGTAACTTTGGCGTTCCTTAATATTTTGAGAAGCGGTAAATGGCGTTTGAAAGAGGATTGAACGCTCTATTAGGTGGCAAAAGACACGGTCCAAGCGCGAGCGATACAGGTCATCAAAGTCGACCGCGAGATGGCCTGTGGTCGGCACTTTGGCCCCCAACTTCAAATCTTTAGAGTTTGTGCATTTCAAATGTTATAGGAGGCGGTCCACTACTGACGAATAAAGCATTTTATTCTCTTTCAAAGGCCATTTACTACTCCTCGTAAACTTCATATTTGAAAAAGTTATGTAGAGTTTAACTTGAACGCTCACTGTTGCTGTACACACCACATTTTCACACAATGACTTATCATGTACACAGCATCAGCATGGGTATTGTATTGATACATTCTATTTTAAGACTAAACTGAAATGCATCTAAGCATTTCTGTTTCCCTTCACCTAAATTGGCAGCACAGCACATTAAAATTCCCGTTAAAGCCTGCCTAAACAAAAGTTTTGTCAGCATCCTGCTGGAGCAAGGCCCGATGTCGGGCCTGGAGAATATTGGGCCCGCCCAGGCCCGGCCCGAAATTTTTTTGGTCGGCCCGGGCCCGGCCCGGCCCGACGAGAACTTGCCCAGGCCCGCCCAAGCCCGGCCCGCAAAGGCCGGGCCTCGGGCTCGGGGGCCCGTTGAGACCTCTAGTTCTGAGTTCTGCGCACGATATTGCAGATACATGTAGCTGTTGAATGGCGAACAAATTTCCAAAATCCCACTTGTTGCGATAAAGTCGATATTCTTTCACATGGCCACAAATCTGCCACATGGCAACAAATATTCTTTCACATGGCCACATATGTACACTAACGACGTTGGAAGACCGAAGTGTAGGTCACGGAATGCCGACTTCAGAGGCCTCTAGGATGGTTCAAAAAAGCCCTTCCCCTACCCCCCCCCCCCCCTCTCCAAGCCTCAGTTCCATCTGAACCGACTTTAGTATTATAACTCGTACTCACCGTTCTGGGATTGTGGATGGGGGGTCCCGGAGGGGGCTCCGCGGGGGGCTCCGCCGGGGGCACCTCGGGGAGCGCGGGCGGATCCGCGGGGGGAGCGGGGGGCTCCGCGTGGGGAGGCGCCGCTTCGGCCCGGGGCTGGCCTCCCCCACCCCCACCCCCTAGAAATAGAAAGCACCATGCAAGCGTCTCCCAGGAAGCAAGACTTCTGATGCTGTGACATTTCAGATGGAAGCAACAGCTCCCATTGATTTGGGCAAGCCACCAACTGCACATACCACACTGGGCTTCTTATGGTAATGCAAAACTTAACATTTGCTTTATTGCTTCAAAACTATACACGATTCTGCTTTCTTTAGCAACATAACTAGGGTCTATAGCCCGTGGATAACACATTGCAGCTTCAGAGACCGATGTCGCGCAGCTGACACGCTGCAGCTTCAAACACCGATGTCGCGCAGCTGAGGCGCTGCAGCTTCAGAGACAAACATCGATGTCGCGCACCTGACGCGCTGCAGCTTCAGAGACCGATGTCGCGCAGCTGACGCGCTGCAGCTTCAGAGGACGCGCTTCGCCTGTGCCCGTGACTCGTGCGCCGTTCTTGGTCAGAAGACAAACCGACGTTTTGCGCTTCGTCTGTGCCCGTGACTCGTGCTCCGTTCTTGGTCAGTCAGAAGACAAACCGACGTTTTTGCGCTTCGCCTGTGCCCGTGACTCGTGAGCCGTTCTTGGTCAGAAGACGAAACCCCGTGTTGACGATGCTTTGACAGTGTGTAAAGCATAAATTCTATTAGTGCTATTAGTGCTATTATGCTATTAGTGCTATTATTATATTAGTGCTATTGAATTCCACATTTGCAAAATTCCACATTCGATTTTCGACATTTCCATATTTTGATTAATGATATCTCGAAA
>JASAMZ010005104.1:0-15896 GCA_030248115.1 Linhomoeus sp. GSCO2_2 | reverse complement strand
ACTGAGATACATACTGCAGCGGTTGAATTGACTGGAGCAAGTTAGACTTTCTTATGTATGCAGGGGAATCCGCATTTCCTCACCCACCTGAGCAGAAATGTCCACGAACTCAGCTAGATTCATGTCATATCCCCTTTGGAAAAGTTCACTTAAGCCGCCACGACTTGCGCGCTCCATGACAATATGGATTGGTCTGTCAACGGTGCACAGCCCAACTAGTCTGACGACGTTTTCATGATTCAATCGCTTCAGAATGTCGGCCTCTCTTGAAAATGTGTCTGTCGCCATCTTGTCAGCAACTTTCAGACTCTTAACGGCGACTTTTCGACCTCGCCACTCGCCTTAAACGACCACCAGAGCTTGAGCAATATAGGTTCTCTAAACGTGTGGTACTGTATGTATCAAGGCGATGCGGGGTTGTTTGGGGGGGGGGGGGGGGGCGGGTTGGTGCGGTGGAAATTCTACCTTGTTCTCTCCATAACTATGTAATCCTATCAAATTGAGAAAAACTCCTCTGACACGTGCAGGGCTATCGCCGCAGAAGTACATAGGAGCACACAACACTGAAACGCACCAAGCCAAACGTCCACTAAGGTCCCAACAGCATAGGCTGTCTGCTGGCAGCTGCGTACTTCGTCCCATGGGATTTCCAAGCAGCAATTTGTGTCGTAGCCTGCCTGCGACTGATCCTGTGACGAGACTATTTTGTCGTGATCGGTGCCTGTTCCATCTGAAAAGAAGCGAATTTCGCTCACCATAGTGTACACTCATGTGCTCATGTCATTATATTTGTGCGTGCGACTGTGTATGTCCTGTCAAATTACGCCAGTACAAGCACAGCGATTGTTTTCTGCACAACTTTCTGAGTTGGTCAATCAAAAGTGGTACAATCGGCGGTTAAGGAGACTGCCAGCAACGACGCACGAACCTCCACAGCCCACATGACGCAACCGAAAGACATGCGCGGTATTACTTCTATTAGTACGACAAACAGAACAGAACATCGCCAGCTCAAAACGTGATCGGAAAGCTTACACAGCTACGCTGCAGGCAACTCAATAGACAGTAGCCAGGATACAAACCTACAGTACTATTGGATCGGCCGAGTTCTATTCAGCACGAGTAAGAGGCAGTGATGTGTGAGAAGGCGTGAAGTGGCGTCTCATCGTCAGTGGTGGTAGAATTCATCCCGCAGGTTCCTATAGCCACTGGCCCGAAATCTGAACAGGGCTACTGACTAACTCTAAGCAAAGCTGCTGGGCGCTCAAAACTAGGACGCCGAGAGCATGGTACAGAGACCAAATCACACCTTGTTAGTGCCAACGAAAATTGCTATGCTACGTTATTGAAGCAGGCCTGACATTTGCAACCGAAACGCGATGTATTTGTCTACAGAATCGCCTTGAGAAACGTCAGTGGAGGTTCGTGCGCCGTCTTGACATGTTTAACACTCTCAGCTTTGAAAACCAATGCCAAACACGTCAACTTTGGCCCTCGATTAATGGTTCAAGGGGCGCCCATTCTACCGCTGGCAACTACCTGGCGAGATTTGTGCGGCCACTTCCACTGGATGTTCCACAAAGTTATCTGCAACCGCAGCAGTATCCGAAGCCATTTCTGCTGCAGTGCTCCGTTTGTTTGGATTCCAATCGATTGCTCGCCTTGACAGGGTCTTCAGGCGTGTTGGTACGTGGTTCCAGGTGGGAAAGCTCTCTATCGGGGCTTTCGAGCCAACTTTGAGGATGACCTGTTGCGAAGGTCCATGCATAAGAGAAGTTCACATGTATGTAGGTTGTAATGAAGCATGCAGAGCAACACCTCTGCATATCAACCTTCTAGCTTACCGTAGTGGTGTCCATCAGCGTTTCGCCGTCGTCCATTGTCCAGAATATGCGGCTGGCGTATAGCCCTGCCAACACCATACCCATGGAATAAACGTCCGCCTTACGCGGATTTCTGAACAGAATTTCTCCATTTGAACTACCTACCGAGTACATGTAAGGAAGCGTCAAATTCCGCACAGAGATACCTGCGTGACTGCACCGTCACGCTTGCAACTCGCGCTTAAAACATCGTGGCACCATTAAGTGCTGCTCCAACTCCTTAGAAATTTTGTCTCTTTCTTTGACTCTTGTTCGACACATCCTGTACCACAAGCACGACGACGTCATCTTCAAACGTACGTCCTGTCTCCCAGCATTTTCTCAGGCGAGTGGTGCCTAGCCCCTCCGGCCCTGGAGGTCAAATTGGACAGAGTCATACGTTCCTTCAACCTTGCCAGCCCGAAGTCGCACAGCTTGACTTGGCTGAGGTCGTGAGACACCTGTGGTGAACATGGGGTGAGTTTGAGTTGTGGAGAGTATGCAACAAGTCTCTTTTAACAAGCTGTTTTAAAAAAGTTGAGTTGTTTTATTAATACAGAGTGGTTTGCGAGTATTTTAAAGTGGAAGAGTAAAAGAGTGGATACTTTTGTAAAGTATTTCGAAGCCTTTCCGATATGACGCGCGCCCGCCCAGAGTCCACTATTCACGCGCTACTTTTGACACGCTCCTTTCCGAGGAGCTCTTGCAAGGCAACATTGGGATCGCCCGGGATTATTTTTTGAGCAAAACACACGCATTTCTGAGCGGTTGTTGCAGGGCAACATTGGGATCGCCCGGGATTAATTTTTTTAGCAGACAAAGTTGTTCGTAAGACAAGGGTTTATAAAAACAAACGTATTTCTTTAGGAATGACCATTCAACAACTGCCTCAACGTAAGCTTTCAAACGGTCGATTGAATGCCGCTCTACAACGTAAGACGAGCGAGTTAGGGCCGATTTGCTGTTTGAACCTTTGAGTTACTGTAGCTCGCCAAATTCAAACTTTCGAATCTCGACTTCTCTAAACGGAATGATTAGTGTGACGAAACCTATTCAACAAACTCAAGATCGTCTCTCTACGACGGAAAACGAGGGAGTTAGAGAAGTTTTGCGTTTGAACTTTTGGGTTACTGTAGCTCGCGATATTCAAACTTTTGAGCTTCGACCAATCGAAGAAGAAGTGATCAGTGAGTCAAGAGCTATCCAGCAACTCAAGATCGTCTCTCTACGACGCACGCTGAGCGAGTTAGAGCGATTTCTATGCTAACAAGCTGTGTGTGTAAAAAGTTCAACCTATACTTTGTGTCTGCCAAATCTTGGTGAACAGTGTAGTGAATTTTATTCGCATAATTAGCTGTATCCAGAGAAGGTATCTTGAAAACGTGCACCACAAATCAAGTGCAGCATTTACCACGATACGGTTGTCTGTACAGCTGATCTAAAGCTCAGTGATATCGCCGCGTTCGCTGTATGGTATCGGCATGATACGACGCCGTTCATCTGAAGTTTTATACTTGTGGGAATACGCCACATCGAACAAAAAAACTTGCCAACTGTTTGGTGCAGTCGTTCTCTACCAGGAATTTTGTTTGGTGTACGTACAATATTTCTGCGTTATGACGTTTTTGTCAATTTTTAGAATTTTAGCAAATTGTCGCGTATTTCTATAAAATTCCACAATTGCAAACAATTTATTTTGTGGTACGAATTATTCACGGTCTATGCTCTTTCCATTTCTGTAGAAATTTCGCCGCTAGCTCATCAGGCATATCTCGAAAATGCGAAATTAGCAACAGAAACGGACATCGGATCCGTACTCAGCGACCTCGACTCTACTTGACCACATATGTCGCATATTTTACTTCGGTGCCACGAACGGACGGACGGACGGACGGACACACAGACAGACAGACATTGTCATCCGTATATATGCACCTCGCCGCGCTGAGGCGCGGCGAAAAAACGCGAGAATGTCGCTTTTCGTGGTGCGTGTTTGCGCAATTAACAAATTTTTTATGTCAATTGAAAGAGCACGTCGAGACCTTTTAGTTGACCTATCGCACGCCGCTCTACGACGTAAGACGAGCGTGTTAGAGCCGTTTTGCGTTTTGGACCTTCAGGTTACTGTAGCGCGCGCAATTCAAACTTTGAATTTCGACTTCTTTTAACGGAATTATCAGTGTGCCGAAACCTATTCAGCGAACTCAAGATCATCTCTCTATGACGAAAGACGAGCGAGTTAGATAAGTTTCGCGCGTTTTAAACCTTTGGGTTACTGTAGCTCCCGAAATTCAAACTTTTGAGTTGCGGCCAATAGAAGAACAAATGATCAGTGAGTCGAGGGCTATCCAACCAACCCAAGATCATCTCCCTACGACGCACGCTGAGCGAGTTAGAGCGATTTCTGCGTTAGAAACGCGAGAATGTCGCTTTTCGTGTTGCGTGTTTGCGTAATTAAGAAACTTTTTTATGCCAAGCGAAAGCGCACGTCGAGACCTTTCAGTTGACCTATCGCCCGCCGCTCTACGACGTAAGACGAGCGAGTAATTGCCGTTTTGCGTTTAGACCTTCGGGTTACTGTAACTCGCGAATTTCAAACTTTTGAATTTCGAAACCTTCTAGCGCAATTCTCAGTGACGCTAGAGCTATCCATAAAGTCCAAGATCTCCTTCCTACGACTTACCAACGCCGAGATATGAGAGCGTGACGGACGTACGTACGCACGCACGCACGCACGCACGAACGCACGAAAAGCTCTCGTAGGGGTTCGCCCCCCCCCCCCCTCCGGGGGCCCTAGACCACCCCCCCCCCCCCCCCCCTGAGGAGTCCTATACCCCCCCCCCCCCCCCCCCGACCTCCGCCCCCCCCCTCCCCGGTTGGCGGCTACACGTATGGAGGAAGCCTATTGTGAGAATTCGGACTTCAGAATTCGTTTCGTGCCAGCGTTCATGGAATGACGCATCCAGCACATACAGTGCTTGTAGGTCTAAGCCAGGGTGGAATCTGGCATGGCCACTGACCACTAACCAGCGGGAGCTATCAACTGCACTAACGAGGCAAAGGCAGAAGTTAGAGTGCTTTCAACACGCGCCTAGTTGAATAAGGGCAGGCGTCAACGCAACTCGGAATAAGGTCGGGTAATTTGACGCGCGTCAATTTATCCCGAGGTGTGTTGACGCGGCGTCAACGCACCCAGGCGTCAATGCAACCTACAACACCGGCTGAGGCCGGGCGAAAAAAGCGGAGTGGTTTTGAGCTTTGAATTTTTACTGAGATTGTAGCAAGGCCCTTTCCGGTTTCGTGCAGCGTCTTTGACTCTCCTCGCGACTACACTTTTTGGAGTGATCTTGCTACGCAACATTGGTATCGCTCGGGGCTAATTCTTTGCACCAAGAAAATCATCTTTTCAGACTAAATTAAAAAAAACACTGGAATCTAACGCAAAACTACAGGTTAATTGTGAGCATGATTTGATGTTGGCTTGCAGTTAGCTCGTCAGCGATGTCAAGACCGCCGCTCTGCAACGCACGAGTGCCAAGATATACCAAACCAAAATCTGCAGTTTTCATCGCGTTTTGGTTACTGTAGCCCTCTCACTGACCTTCGATGTGGCTACCCGTCGATGTGTCGAACTCAACCCAGCGACGTCAGACAAGCGAGTTATTAAACCCGAAGCAAGCGTGTCGTTTCCAGTTTTCGACGCGTTTTGGTTACTGTAGCTCTCTGTTTAAACTTTTAAAACTTTTTGTTGTCGGATTCGTGCTCAGGAGCTCGAGCGCTTCACTTTGATATGCGATTTGACTAGCTTCGGTCAACTTTTGTCTTAAAATAGACCCAACTTTGGGGTACTGTAGCGCTCGAATTTGAAAACTTATTTTAGTTTCGACCACTTAGAAGGCTAGAGGAGTCCGCGGGCTACCCGACGATGTCTCAAACTCCTTCCTACGACATCAGACGAGCGAGTTATAAAAGCCCGAAGCAAGCGTGACGAACGTACGAACGTACGTACGTACGTACGTACGCACGCCGAGCTCTTGATAGGGTTCGCTCGGCTGAGGCCGAGCGAAACAAGCTCCGGTATTAAAAAGTTGAGTTTGTATTCTGACTGACATTACATAGTTTCGTTCTTTCTGCAGAGAGTGTGAGAGCTCATCGCCCGTATTGCTCCGCTTCACGAGCTCCCCCTTCGCAAGAGGGTATTGCTTAGCAATATTGATATCGCCCGGGGTTTGGTTTTTAGAGCGAGAAAATCCCTCTTTTGAGCAACGCTTTTAAAAAAGCGACAAAAACTTGTCAAAGTTTTGCCAAACATATGACAGAGCAAGTTTTGCAAATAATCCGTGAGTCGTGAGCTATCCACTGAGCTCGAGATCGTCTCTCAACGACGCAAATCAAGCGAGTTAGGGCGATTTTAGTGTTCGAATCTCGAGAATGGCGTTTCCCGTGGTGGGTGTTTGCGTAATGTTAAAAATTGTTGCTGCCGCATGAAAGAACACGTCGAGAGCTTTCACCTGACGAGTCGATCGCCGCTCTACGGCGTAAGACGAGCGAGTTAGAGCCGTTTTGCGTTTTCGGACCTTTGGGTTACTGTAACTCGTGAAATTCAAACTTTGAGTTTTGACCAACGGGAGAACAAATGATCAATGAGTCCAGAGCTATCCAAGGTGCTCAAGATCACCTCTCTACGACGCAAGACAGACGAGTTAGAGCCGTTTTGCGTTTTAAACCTTCGGGTTACTGTAACTCGCGAAATTCAAATTTTTTAGTTTCGACCAATGGGAGAACAAATGATCAGCGAGTCGAGAGCTATCCACTGACCTTGAGATTGTCACTCTACGACGCAAGTTGAACGAGTTAGAACGATTTTAGCGTCAAAATGTCGAGAATGGCGTTTTCGGCGGTGCGTGTTTGCGTAATTGAAAGAACATTTGCATTCGCATGAAAGAACGCGTCGAGAGCTTTCACCTGACGTGTCGATTGCCGCTCTACGACGTAAGACGAGCGAGCTAGAGCCGTTTTGCGTTTTGACTTTCGGCTTACTGTAGCGCGCGCAATTTAAACTTTTGAATTTCGAAACCTCAGCTGAATGATCAGTGAGCGGAGACCTATTCGTACAGCCCAAGATCTTCTCTCTACGACTTTCCAACGCCGAGATCCGAGAGCGTAACAGACGGACGGACGCACGCACGCACGCACGCCGAGCTCTCATAGGGTGTCGCCCGGCTGAGGCCGGGCAAAAAAATCTGGGCGGTTTGCTTTGGGTTGCAGCAATGGTGCACGGTTGACGGTTACAGTATACCTCGTTACGGATAGCGTGTGCCTCATGGTACTCAAAAGGTGCTACCTATAGTCTGTTCAAGAAAGGCAGAGACTGAAGGTTATTTGAGTCTGCAGACTTAGTGCTTCGAGAAACCCAAATGATTTATGCATCGTTGGATACCCCTGTCGGAGTGTGTTGGCGCGGTGCGTGTTTTGCCATAATCACGCAACACGCACTGGCTTGGGGCGCACATGAAAAATTCGAGGTTTTGTACAGGGTGGGCGCTTTTGATAATTTTTACACCAGTTATACCCCAAGGTGTCCTGATATCACATTTCAAATTTCAGCAAAATCGGTTCACCACAACGTTAGTTATGGCCTGCCGCGTACACCCTACTTTGGCCCAAAATGGCCAAAATCGCCGAAATTGGCCAAAAAGGGTGCACTTTTTTAATAACTCAAGAAAGAAACGGCCAAATCTCCTCAAACTTTCTGTGTGTTAACTAGAATCAATTGTCTACAAAATGGAACAAACCCCATCTTATTCGGTTGCGGCACGCTCGAATGCGACTCAATCAAAGAGATCCTACTTTTGGCCGAAACGACGCTTTTCGGCCAGCTGGACGGCCTCGATGCGCAATCGAGCTGAAAAGCGTCGTTTCGGCCAAAAGTAGGGTCTTTTTGATTGAGTCGCATTCGAGCGTGTGGCAACCGAATAAGATGGGGTTTGTTCCATTGGTAAGACAATTGATTCTAGTTAACACATAGAAAGTTTGAAGAGATTTGGCCGTTTCTTTCTTGAGTTATTAAAAAAGTGCACCCTTTTCGGCCGATTTCGGCGATTTTGGCCATTTTGGGCCAAAGTAGGGTGTACGCGGCAGGCCATAACTAACGCTGTGGTGAAGCGATTGTGCTGAAATTTGAGATGTGATATCAGGACACCTTGGGGTATAACTGGTGCAAAAATTATCAAAATCGCCCACCCTGTACAAAACCTCGAATTTTTCATGTGCGCCCCAAACCAGTGCGTGTTGCGTGATTATGGCAAAACACGCACCGCGCCAACACACTCCGACAGGGGTATCCAACGATGCACTACATCATTTGGGTTTCCCGAAGCACTAAGTCTGCAGACTCAAATAACCTTCAGTCTCTGCCTTTCTTGAACAGACTTTAGTACCATGGTTGCTCAAGTCCTACTGCACAAATGGTATTCAAGGTTGGTCTAGACATAGCCTTTGGATTTCGTGTAAATCGGACAAGGCTGCGCAAATTGATGCCAGTATGTGCAACTACATAAGAAGGAAAGCAAGTGAGTGGATGGACACTGATTGGGGGCCGTTTGCATTCTATGTAGGTTGTACATCGGTTGACCACTAAATGGTTTCTACAGAGTGTTCATGTGCACACCATTATTTGGAGAACGTACAGCTAAGTGGCTAGCAAAGAGATTACGATAGGAAATAGGTAAACTCATGCTTGTGACGAAAGCAGCCCACCAAAACGTTGTTCTCGTGCACGTCACGATGGTACACGTTCTGTGAGTGTATGTAAGCCAAGCCGCTCCAACACGCCTCTCCTATACGCAGTCTTTCCAGAAGCGTCAAAGTGGCAGAAGGCATGCAGAATCTTGCTAGCGTGCCACCTTGAAAGAATTGAAATATGGTCATCTTTAGTGTGTTTAAGCAATTGTTTATGTTTGTATTTGTTTAGTTGTTTATTCATTTATTTATTTCTATATTAGTTATTTATTTGAATATAAGAATCCAGCAGGTGTGCAGTTTGTGTTGGACGACTGTCGATTGTTGTGTGGCATGTCTGCACCAGCTACATTTCAGTCGAGCTTTCGACCCTCTATCGGGGCCGTCGTCAGGCCACTGAAACGAATGGGTGGTCACAAAGTACATAGGCGAGACACAAACGCGCGCGCCAAAGTACATAGCCAAATCACGTTTGAGTCACACTAGGCAACGGCCTCAATCGCTGCACGACCGTTTGCCAGTTCTGATTTAGATTTCTGCCTCTGCTCTTATTGAGGGCCGATCTGATGCCTAGATTGGCGTTTTCTATGCAGCGGGAGCCCCCCTGTAAGATTAGAAGGGCTTCTTTCAGCTCCCGCAGCTCGACGCTCTTCTCCACAGTCAGCACTCTTGTTTCGTCGAAATCTGGCCGGTGGGTGGGCGCCCTGTGGTGGCAGAACGCTTTGACGCCACCAACCCAGTCTCCAATGTGCTCGCGGATGCGCACATGAAGTGGGCGGTCAGTCTGGCCGATGTACATCTGACCGCAGCTGCAGTTGACGCAATACACGACGCACGGACGCCTCTCCTCTGGGAGGACGTCCTTGTTGCTGCCCAGCTCCGTCTTGACGCACCTGGCACTGCGCGGCACAAATCGGATGCCCAGCGGTCTGCCCAGCCGCTGCAGTTTGCCGAATAGACCCTCCACATATGGGAGGGATATAGTGGCCAGTGGGCGCGCCACTTCTGGAGGAGGCTCGGCTGCACCAGCTTCAGAATGGGCGTCAGCACCAGCTTCGGCATTGGCGTTGGCTCCAGCGTCAGCATGGGCGTTGGCTCCAGTGTTGGCATTTGGCCGCCCCAGGATCGGCGCCATGGCCCGTTGAATAGCTCTCCCAGAGAAGCCATGCTCTGAGAAGAGGCGCCTGAGAAAAAGCAGCTCCTCAGTCAACAGGGCCGCTGTTGAGCAGTGGCTGAGCGCCCTATGGGTCAGCGCCTTGATGGCTGCAGTTTTGTGGCTGTAGTGATGGTAGGAGCCCATAGAAATAAAGCTGTGGCTGTTGCAGGGCTTTCGGTAGACGGTCGTCACAGCAGTAGGCACAGCTCTCTTCACCAGCACGTCGAGGTACGGTAGGCGGCCATCGCACTCTTTCTCCATAGTGAATTGAATGTCAGAGTGCTGCGAGTTGAAGATGTGGAACAGGTTCTCCAACTCCGCGCTTCCATGGGGCCACACCAGGAAGCAGTCATCCACGTACCTCACGTAGAGCTTTGGTTTCAGAGGCGCCTGCTCCAGTGCCCTTGACTCCAGCCACCCCATGAAGAGGTCAGCCACAACTGGGGAGGGAGACTTGCCCATGGCTAGGCCCTGGGCCTGCTTCCACACCTTCCCTTGCACTGTGATGAAGGTGTTCTCTAGGCAGAGGCGCAGCAGGCGGACGACCTCCGGGGCATGGAGGGTGGTTGGCAGCCCAATAGCTGTTGCCAGCATGTCTTCGATCACTCTGCAGCTCTCGCCCACTGGCACCTTAGTGAAGAGGGAGACAACATCGAAGGAGGCGATGATGTCACCCTCCTCCAGCTGAACCTCCTTCAGGCGCCGCACAAAGTCGTAGCTGTCGCGCAGGCTGTAGGGCGACTTGGGCAGCATGTGCAGGACTTTGGTCAGATGGCTGCAGAGTGGCGCGTCTGGAGCCCCATAGGTGGGCGTGATGGGGCGGAATTTCAGGCGCTCTCGAGCCTCCTCCAGTTCAGCTGGCGTCGTTGGCACCTTCTCCAGCTTGTGCGTCTTGGCTAGGGCATAGAAGGGCGCAGGTTCGCCATGGGTCTTCAGGCACCTTTGGTATTCCCTGTGGCGAGCAGGGTTTTGGCGCTGAAGGTCCCTGACCCCATTGACGCTGCCAGCAAACACCATTTTCAGCTCTTTGGTAAAGTCCGAACAGAACTTCTCCACTGCGTCGCTTGCTGCAGGCAAATAGTCGCCTGTCTGCTCCACCATTTTGCTGATCTTTGCCCTGTATAGCGCTGTGTCCAGCACCACCAGAGTGTTGCTCTTGTCGGCTCTCGTCACAGTGAGACTGTCGTCCTTTCTCAGACATCTCAGAGCCGCCAGTAGTCGCGGGCTCAAAGAGGTCTGTGGACGCAGTCTGCAGCTGGCCAGGAGGTTGATGGCGCTTTGCCGCAGCACCGGGGCCTGCTGTGGTGCTTTGGCGTCCAGAATCTCAGCCGCTAGTTCCACTCTGGCGGCCAGATCCAAGAGTGGAACTGCTTTCGGCGCGATTCCAAACTTGCCACTTAGACAGAGGGCTTCTTCTTGTTCAGGGGCTAGGGTCTTGGAGCTCAGGTTGACCACCAGATTGTCCTTCCTGCGGATTGGAGGGGGAGCGCTCCTGGTGAAGCACTGGGAGGTGCTCGCCAGGAGAGTGGCCAGCTTCCCTCTCTTTCGTTCCTGCGCCGCCTGGAAGGAGAACTGGTAGCCTCTGTTGGCGAACAGCAGGATGCCATCCCAGTCGTCATCAGGGCAGGCCCTCTGGATGACGTTCGACAGCTGGCCAATCTGGCGCCGATACCAGAAGGTGCGGCTGGACCAGTAGCCCCTTCTCCTGTTGACCAGTTCTGCTTCTACTCGCTGCTTCCATCGCTGGTCGTTGACTGTCTCCATGTTTAGCTTCCAGCGGAGACCCTTTGGGACCACCTTATGGAGGTGGCAGTCCCGCAGGAAAAGGAAATGGCTGAATGCCTCTGCCAGTTGACAGTTGAGGCGTCGCAGTGTGGTGACCATGTCTCTGAAGCGCCTGCCGAAGCGCTGTTCAATAGAATATAAGAATCCAGCAGGTGTGCAGTTTGTGTTGGACGACTGTCGATTGTTGTGTGGCATGTCTGCACCAGCTACATTTCAGTCGAGCTTTCGACCCTCTATCGGGGCCGTCGTCAGGCCACTGAAACGAATGGGTGGTCACAAAGTACATAGGCGAGACACAAACGCGCGCGCCAAAGTACATAGCCAAATCACGTTTGAGTCACACTAGGCAACGGCCTCAATCGCTGCACGACCGTTTGCCAGTTCTGATTTAGATTTCTGCCTCTGCTCTTATTGAGGGCCGATCTGATGCCTAGATTGGCGTTTTCTATGCAGCGGGAGCCCCCCTGTAAGATTAGAAGGGCTTCTTTCAGCTCCCGCAGCTCGACGCTCTTCTCCACAGTCAGCACTCTTGTTTCGTCGAAATCTGGCCGGTGGGTGGGCGCCCTGTGGTGGCAGAACGCTTTGACGCCACCAACCCAGTCTCCAATGTGCTCGCGGATGCGCACATGAAGTGGGCGGTCAGTCTGGCCGATGTACATCTGACCGCAGCTGCAGTTGACGCAATACACGACGCACGGACGCCTCTCCTCTGGGAGGACGTCCTTGTTGCTGCCCAGCTCCGTCTTGACGCACCTGGCACTGCGCGGCACAAATCGGATGCCCAGCGGTCTGCCCAGCCGCTGCAGTTTGCCGAATAGACCCTCCACATATGGGAGGGATATAGTGGCCAGTGGGCGCGCCACTTCTGGAGGAGGCTCGGCTGCACCAGCTTCAGAATGGGCGTCAGCACCAGCTTCGGCATTGGCGTTGGCTCCAGCGTCAGCATGGGCGTTGGCTCCAGTGTTGGCATTTGGCCGCCCCAGGATCGGCGCCATGGCCCGTTGAATAGCTCTCCCAGAGAAGCCATGCTCTGAGAAGAGGCGCCTGAGAAAAAGCAGCTCCTCAGTCAACAGGGCCGCTGTTGAGCAGTGGCTGAGCGCCCTATGGGTCAGCGCCTTGATGGCTGCAGTTTTGTGGCTGTAGTGATGGTAGGAGCCCATAGAAATAAAGCTGTGGCTGTTGCAGGGCTTTCGGTAGACGGTCGTCACAGCAGTAGGCACAGCTCTCTTCACCAGCACGTCGAGGTACGGTAGGCGGCCATCGCACTCTTTCTCCATAGTGAATTGAATGTCAGAGTGCTGCGAGTTGAAGATGTGGAACAGGTTCTCCAACTCCGCGCTTCCATGGGGCCACACCAGGAAGCAGTCATCCACGTACCTCACGTAGAGCTTTGGTTTCAGAGGCGCCTGCTCCAGTGCCCTTGACTCCAGCCACCCCATGAAGAGGTCAGCCACAACTGGGGAGGGAGACTTGCCCATGGCTAGGCCCTGGGCCTGCTTCCACACCTTCCCTTGCACTGTGATGAAGGTGTTCTCTAGGCAGAGGCGCAGCAGGCGGACGACCTCCGGGGCATGGAGGGTGGTTGGCAGCCCAATAGCTGTTGCCAGCATGTCTTCGATCACTCTGCAGCTCTCGCCCACTGGCACCTTAGTGAAGAGGGAGACAACATCGAAGGAGGCGATGATGTCACCCTCCTCCAGCTACCCTCCTCCAGCTGTCAAGCCGTCTGCACCAGCTTATTTGTGTAATTACTCATAAAGTTTATTTATCTATTTCTTCACATACTATTTGTTCGCTTGTTTAGTTATGTATTTATTTATGCATTTATTTATCTATTTCTTTATTTTGTTTACTTTTATTCACTGTAGTCTTATTGGCTTGATTTATAAACAAATTCATATATTGTAGTTTGCTTGCTTGCTTAATTCGTTTACCCTAAATGTTTTATTCCTCTACATAACTACAATGTACAAATTAAAGACGCAAAGCGCAAACATTAACGTACCATCCACGAATTCCATAACCAGTACAAAGTCCTGATCAGCGTGTAGGCGATCGCAGTGTCCAAAGAGTCGAATGACATTTTCGTGTTCGAGATTGCTGCAACAAACCATGACTTATGTGGTAGTAGTAGATACGGTAGTTGACATCGAACGAGTGTTAGACGCAACGGCTGTGGGCTCAAAAGAAGAGGGGGGAGGGGGGAGGCGACGAGTTGGGGGGGGGGGGGGGGGGGGGTGGGGGGAGGAGAGGGTTGCGGTGTGAGTGTGGGGAGGGGGGGGGGAGTGGAGGAGCTACCTTTGCTTTTCCACCGACCTGGCTGTTATAAAACTATTATAACTATTTATTACATTATTTCGCTTACGCCAACAGTTCGGCTTCCAGACGAATGCGCTCCTCGTCGTTGGTCAGTGAGTTAGACATTGGCTGCTCCAACTCAATGTGCTTGACTGCCACAGTGCGGCCCTGGTATCTGGCCTTGAAAACACAGCACAGTTTGAACACAACATTACAAGACACGACGCTCGTAGTACACTACGTACATACATAGCTACAGCAACAATGTTGAATTGCGTGAAGTGAACAGGGTGGCCAATAGAAACTTAAACCAGTTTCAGTTTCAGTTTCAGTTACAACCAGTTAACTGAAACTGAATGGAAACTCGCGCAGATTCCATAACTGAAACTGAAACTGAAACTTACAGTTTAGTTTCAGTTATTTGAATGTTAAATTTTGCAGAAATTGAGCAGATTTTTATGCAACTCTAGCCGAATTCTTCTACTTATGTAGACGTTTTGTTCATATGTAAAACCAAATATGCAAGGACGCCTTTCCAAATTAAGAAATCGCTTCTTTGTCTACTAAATTTCATCTCACAAGAATGATTTTGAGCCAATCGTTGTGACTTTCTGAGCCCTCAATAACTGAAACTCAGTTTTAGTAACTGAATCGAAACTCGCGAGAATTCCATAACTAAAACTGTAATTGAAACTGAAACTCGGCCAGCACCATTGTTTTAACTGAAACTGAAACTAAAACTATAATGAGTTTCTATTGGTCACCCTGTGCGTGAATACCTTGTAGACTCTGCCAAAGGCTCCCCTGCCCAGCAACACCTTCTTTGTGCCATAGTCAATCTTCGTTACGTCAATTGGCGCTGCAGCAACATGCGAAACTGCATGTTCTGACTCTGATGCGCTTCCCTGCATCGCCTAAAGATCTCACATTCATACGCTCAGCGGCAACGGCAGCATTCATATGCGCAGCGGCAACGGCAACAATGTCACTACACAGGCACACGAAGTGTGCGCGGATGAGATAGCGAACTTTGCGCTATCGCCGCATAAAACAAGGCGTGTAGAGAGTTAGTCAACGTTTGCGAAACGTCGCGTCGTCCAATGCGCGCAAGTAGACAGTGACGCGACCTGACGACATGCGGCCTCTGTCTGTAAAAGATGACTCTTGTGAAGAGTCAAAGTGCTGACTTGCGCACAGAGAAAGTTGATGATATCACTGCTGCATCCACCTGTGCATGTGCCGACGCTAGCAAAAGTTTGCCAGGTTGCTAGTACCGAGTTATAGGCAAGAAAGCACTACCGAGAGGCTGCATGCAGGTTTGAGCAGCCTATTCAGCGCTCACTGAGTATTCAACTTCACCTTATGCAACAGCTGCAACTGCCCATTCAACTCCTGAAGTGGATGCCTGGCCTATCGAATTTCACCATCCTGCAGCCATTAACTTAAACAGTTAGGAGATTTTTCGACAAGATGTCCCAACATGTTTAACTTCAAGTCCAAATTTGCGCCGCGGAAAGTCTTTGCTGCTTTCAGTGCAACAAACACTGTGACTGCAAAGCTCTCTATGCTTGAATATGCTTATATCATCATCAGTATCATCATCAGCACAATCTTCTCTAACTCTGCGACTGTTTCCTCGAAGGGGTAGGAGGTGGGTTGACGGACTGTCTTCTTTTAGCCATCTTGTCCCACTCTTTCTGGTAGACTGTATGAAGTTTGACAGGGTCTTTCTTGAACTTGTCTCTGAGGTTCTCGAAAGGGCCCTCTAGATCGTCTTCTGGCGGAGTGATGGGGACTGAAGTGACTTGTTGGTGGTTAAATTGATAATGATAATAGACTAAATGATTGTGCTCCTTCAAATAAAGGAGTTTACAACCGAATTCTGCTGTAGAACTCATGGAAACATGCTACATCCAGCACTATTGGAACTCTGCATCAATTGGCTTTAACAACGGAGTAAAACACCTGTATATTGAATCGCAGCAGGAGTGACCAAAACTGAAACGACGCGCTGTGAAGTGACCGGCGTCAATGGAACCACATCTGAAATTTGT
>JASAMZ010005103.1:0-48472 GCA_030248115.1 Linhomoeus sp. GSCO2_2 | reverse complement strand
GCCTCATAGTGCCCCCGTTCGTTCAGGAGGCCCTGCATACGTGTCCCAAAATAAACCTACTCATTTTGTACGTGCCTCAAAGTGCCCCCCGCTCGTTCAGGAGGCCCTGCATACGTGTCCCAAAATTGTCCTACTCGTTTTGTACGTGCCGCAATGTGCTCGCGCTCGTTCAGGAGGCCCTGCATACGTGTCCCAAAATTGTCCTACTCGTTTTGTACGTGGCTCAAAGTGCCCCCGCTCGTTCAGGAGGCCCTGCATACGTGTCCCAAAATTGTCCTACTCGTTTTGTACGTGCCTCGAAGTGCCCCCCGCTCGTTCAGGAGGCCCTGCATACGTGTCCCAAAATTGTCCTACTCGTTTTGTACGTACCTCAAAGTGTCCCCCGCTCGTTCAGGAGGCCCTGCATACGTGTCCCAAAATTGTCCTACTCGTTTTGTACGTGCCTCAAAAGGGCCCCCCGCTCGTTCAGGAGGCCCTGCATACGTGTCCCAAAATTGTCCTACTCGTTTTGTACGTGCCTCAAAGTGCCCCCCGCTCGTTCAGGAGGCCCTGCATACGTGTCCCAAAGTTCACTATACTGTGCACCAAAATTTGACAGACACAAAGTATAGGTTGAACTTTTTACACACACAGCTTGTTTTTTCGCCGCGCCTCAGCGCGGCGAGGTGTATATATACAGATGACGATGTGTAGTCCGCGAACTTTTTTGTGCTGCCGAAGTAAAACACGCGACAGATGGCGTCAGGCAGAGTCGATGTCGCCGATTACGGATCCGATGAGATTTGCTGTTGCTAATTTCAAAATGAGTGTGGGTGTAACGTTTGAAGTTTGAAATTTTTCGACAAATTATCTCTATTTGCAATGTTACGGTGCTTACGGGGCATATCGATCGTGCGGACGTGCTAAAGCACCGTAGTCTGCTGAATAGACGCCAACTGAGAGTATAAGAGCGCCGTTTTGAGAAACGCTTTGATGCGACAGCATGGCGTAGGCGGGAAAGCCGCCGGATCGCACGCAAAAAACGTGCGAGCCGACCGAGGTTCGATCCTCGGCGACCATTTTGCTTTTTTGCTGCGCTTTATTTTGGTTTTGCCATATACGTTTTGACACCAAATAGCTAAACAATAATCGGCGGAGAAGACTACCATTGCCGTAGTCGCGCCGGTTGCTCCAAAAGTGGGCCAAGTTGTTTACCGCGCCTCAAAGCTCTGGTAGTTGTCTTCAGACGCTAGCAAGTTTCCACCTTTGGCAAGTTTTTTTGTTGGATGTGAGGATTTCACACAGCTGGAAACTTTAGATGAATGGCGTCGTATCATGCCGATAACATATAGCGAACGCGGCGATATCACTGATCACTTAGATCAGCTGTGCAGACAACCGTATCGTGGTAATAGCTGCACTTGGTTTATAGCAGACATTCTCAAGCTAATTTCTCTAGATGCGGTTAATGATGTGTATTAAGTTCACTATACTGTTCACCAAGATGTGACAGACACAAAAGTATAGGTTGAACTTTTTACACACACGGCTTGTTAGTCCCCCCGCTCGTTCAGGAGGAACTGCATACGTGATCCAAAATTGCCCTGCTCGTCCGGTACGTTACCCAAATGGGTCAAACTCGTACAAAAGCCTCTACAGTCGTGTCTCAAGGTGGCCTACATCGGCAACATGGGTTGATTGGCTCCGCCAATCAAAATTCATGTAAAATGCCTAAAGGCAGAAAGGAGAATATGTTCCAAGTATGAAGCATGTAAAAGTAAGAGTATTAAACGATATTCCTCTGGTGTAGCAAATGCGGCGCTTTGCGCCGCCCACCAATTTGTTAAAGAAAGAATAGTACCAGTATTGATTGAAAGAAAGCATTTTCGACTAAAATCATCCACACAACTGCGCAAAGGTCACAACGACACGCGGTAACATATTCGGCACATCCTAGCGTGTCGTTGTGACCTTTGCGCAGTTTGTGTGGATGACTTTAGTCGAAAATGCTTTCTTTCAATCAATACTGGTACTATTCTTTCTTTAACAAATTGGTGGGCGGCGCAAAGCGCCGCATTTGCTACACCAGAGGAATATCGTTTAATACTCTTACTTTTACATGCTTCATACTTGTGCTTTGTTGGGGCCGGTTTTCTGCGGCTTTGCTCTTTTGGGGTTTTTGCCGCTTGCGGGCGCCTGGGCTCGGCGTGCGTGCGTGCGCGCGTCGTGCGTTGCTCTGGTGGGCTCTTGGGTGGGCGGGTCTGGGGCTCGGTTTTTTTTGCGGTTTTGTTGTTTGTTGCGCTGCTGTGCTGGCGGCGGCTCTGCTGCTCGTTTGCGTCGGGCGGCTGTGGCGGTTCTCGCGTTCTTTTTGCGGCTGCCGTTTTTTTTGGCCGCGGGGCTTCTCGCTTTTGGCTTGCTCTCTCTCTTGCGTCGTGGGCGGCTCCGGTTTTTGCGCTCTTTCTTCTTTTTCTCCCTCGGTCGTTGTGTGTTGCGCGCGCTCGCGTGCGGCCGGCTCTGCTCGCTCTTGTGGCGCTCGTCGGTGGCTCCGCGTTCTTTTTGCGGCGGTTTTTGTTCTTCTGCGGCGCTTCTCCTTCCGTTGTTGCTCTTTGCTCTTGGCGGGCGCGCCGGTTTTTGCTCGTGTGTGCTCTTTTGTGCTCTGTCTGTTTGCGCTTTTCCTTTTTGTCCTTTTTTGCGTTGCTTGGGGTGTTCTTGCTGGCGGTCTTGGTGTGTCTTTGCTTGCTCCCTCTGGGGGGGGGGGAGCTCGTGGCGGGCGGCGGCGCCCGCCCTCTCTTCTCTGTTTGTACTCTTCGCTCGTTGTCCTCGTCTTTTTTCCGGCCTTGTTGCGCAGCATTGGGATCGCCCGGGATTAATTTTTTTTGCAAGGCGCACGCATTTTCGAGCGGTTGTTGCAAGCCAACATTGGAATTAATTCTTAATGTTCGTAAGACAAGGGTTAAACAAGTGATACGTGACACTCCTTGAGTGTCAGATAGGCACTCCGCGTAATTGTTTTAGCAGACGGGGGCACAGAAACTCCAACAAGTGTTGCATTCCCGTTAAATTTGCTTGTTCCCAATTTTTACAGGGTAGAACTAGGGTCTATAGCCCGGGGTGGGCCTAAGCAGATGCCATACACTTAGAGACCGATGTGGCGCAAGTGACGCGTTGGAGCAGGCTGTACTCACCAGTCTTGTCGATTGTTCCTTGGTACAAATTGTACCTAACAATTTGTACCCCTAAATTGTTAACAATTTTGGAACAATAACAATTTGTTCCACTGCTTCCAGGAACAAAACAATTACAATAACAATCTGAAATGTCTCCAGAACAAAACAATTTTGAAACTCATAAATTGTACGTACCTAAATTGTTCTGAATGTCGGTAAAAGTATGCAGTAATCCACAACAGTTATGGAGCAAATATCATATAATTTGAGAATGTTTCATTATTCACGTCGCAATTCGTTTGATTTCATGGAAATTACCACTTAACAAACTTCTGTCCTGCGGCACCCAATCTTCCTAGGAACAATTTAGGTACAATTGTTCCTAAATTGTAAACAATAACAAGAACAATTTGTCGAAATTCGAGAGGAACAATAACAATAACAAAACAATTTATAAAATTAAGAAGTGGAACAAAACAATAACAAAACAATTTAGCAAAATGTGGTACAACGACAAGACTGGTACTCACCGCTGACTGTGTATAGCCACTCACAATGTAGAATGCCAATTGCCCCAATTGTACAGGCGCGCCTTATCTACGCTACACAGTAGGGGATCCCCCGCGGGGGTGGACGGCGTCGGTGGCCGTAGGTAGTGCTACAGCACGATGCTCCTATTATAACTCGGTTCAAT
Organism: Linhomoeus sp. GSCO2_2; assembly: GCA_030248115.1. NCBI lineage: Eukaryota > Metazoa > Nematoda > Chromadorea > Monhysterida > Linhomoeidae > Linhomoeus > Linhomoeus sp. GSCO2_2. Next base: position 44,632 of record JASAMZ010005103.1, on the reverse strand, counting down.
TGCGCGTGCGTAGACAGACGCCTTTCTCAGCGCGTCTTATATGGGCGGCGTACTGTAGGCGCAGCAAAATCAATGGTGGACGTTATTTTCGGAATTTTGCGAAATTTTACAGAGCGTGAGTATTCGGCCAAAATCAGGCTGAATGCATCGCAAATCGCTAAACAAACGCCGGGTTAGCGTTCGGCGGCGTCAGAACGATGGCCAAGAAACAACTGTCAACTCAATTTTGAAATTTCGACCCCGGGATCCAATTTCTGGCCGGCCGGGCGCCGAAACCAGGGTAAAGGCGTCAAAAATTGCAAAGCAAACACCGGATTCGTGTTCAGCGTCGTCGGAAACTCCCGAAACAAGTGAAACCTCAATTTCGACAATTTGACCCCGGGATTCAAAAATTCGGCGCGGTCGGGTTGCGGTACCTCGAAATGGTCAAGACACTTCGTCTAGACCAACTATTAGCGCGGAACACGATGCAATGGTCAATTTGCCGCTAAAAGCACGCTTTCCAACTAAAAAGTCCACTGAAAGTTGAACATCCAAATTTTCCGCTCGAGACCCGGGACTTTTGTCACCGCGGATCTCCCAAACGGCAAGACCGATCTCGGCGATTTTGGTCTCTATCGAAAGGTCATACAATTGTCTAGGCCGGATCGAAGAGTTTGCGAGAATCCACCATCGCAAACTCGAGTTATGATTTTTTAAATGTCGGAAAAAAATTTAGAATTGTGAGTTTTCTACCGTACTCCCGCGTCGGACAACCTAGGGAGCCCGTTCCAGCGATGCCGCCTAGAGGACCCAAAGGGTACAACATATCCAAAAATCACGCTGAGATCTAAGAGCGTGACGCACGAACGGACGAACGGACGCACGCACGAAAAGCTCTCGAAGGGGTTCGCCCGGCTGAGGCGTGGCGAAACAAGCTGTTTTAAAAAAGTTGAGTTGTTTTATTAATACGGAGTGGTTTGTGAGTGTTTTAAAGTGGAAGAGTAGAAGAGTGGATACTTTTGTAAAGAATTTCGAAGCCTTTCCGATATGACGCGCGCCTGCCCGGAGTCCACTATTCATGCGCTACTTCTGACACGCTCCTTTCTGAGGGGTTCTTGCAGGGCAACATTGGGATCGCCCGGGATTAATTTTTTGAGCAAGGCACACGCATTTCTGAGCGGTTGTTGCAAGGCAACATTGTGATCGCCCGGGATTAATTTTTTTAGCAGACAAAGTTGTTCGTAAGACAAGGGTTAAAAAACAAAAGTATTTCTTTAGGAACGACCGTTCAACAACTGCCTCAACGTAAGCTTTCAAACGGTCGAACGAATGCCGCCATACAACGTAAGACGGGCGAGTCAGGGCCGATTTGCTGTTTGATCCTTTGAGTTACTGTAGCTCGCGGAATTCAAACTTTTGAATCTCGACTTCTCTTAACGGAATGATCAGTGTGCCAAAACCTATTCAACGTGCTCAAGATCGTCTCTCTGCGACGGAAGACGAGCGAGTTAGAGAAGTTTTGCGTTTTGAACTTTTGGGTTACTGTAGCTCCCGATATTCAAACTTTTAAGTTTTGGCCAATAGAAGAACAATTGATCAGTGAGTCGAGAGCTATCCAACAAACTCAAGATCGTCTCTCTACGACGCACGCTGAGCGAGTTAGAGCGATTTCTGTGTTAAAAATGCAAGAATGTCGCTTTTCGTGGTGCGTGTTTGCGTAATTAAGAAACTTTTTAGTGCTAAATGAAAGAGCACGTCGAGACCTTTTAGTTGACCTGTCGCATGCCGCTCTACGACGTAAGACGATCGAGTTAGAGCCGTTTTGCGTTCTAGACCTTCGGGTTACTGTAACGCGCGTAATTCAAAGTTTTGAAATTAGAAACTAAGCTCGCAAGGCTCAGTGAGTCGAGACCTATCCATAAAGCTCAAGATCACATTTCTACGACGTTCCAACGCCGAGATCTGAGAGCGTTACAGACGGACGGACGTACGGGCGCACGCACGCACGCACGAAGAGCGCTCGTAGGGGTTCGCCCGCCTGAGGGCGGGCGAAACAAGCTGTGTGTGTAAAAAGTTCAACCTATACTTTGTGTCTGTCACATCTTGGTCAGCAGCATAGTGAACTTAATACACATTATTAGCCGCATCTGGAGAAATTAGCATGAGAACGTCTGGTATAAACCAAGTGCAGCTATTACCACGATACGGTTGTCTGTACAGCTGATCTAAGTGATCAGTGATATCGCCGCGTTCGCTATATGTTATCGGCATGATACGACGCCGTTCATCTAAAGTTACTAGCTGTGTGAAATCCTCACATACAACAAAAAAACTTGCCAAACATGGAAACTTGCTAGCGTCTGAACTCGCCAAACAACTTGGCCCACTTTTGGAGCAACCGAACGCGACTACGACAATGACTCAGCAACAGAAACGGACGCCAAGACTTCGCTGGGTGTTATCGACGCCATCGTGTGACAAGATGCCAATCGACGGGGTGGTGGTGTGAGCGACAGCGTGGGTATAGTCTTCAACGAAACTCGCTACCGCTAGCATTGGACACAGAGGTTTAAGGTTATGTAAAACATTTTGCCGACGTGGACAAACCAGAAGCCGCTACGCCGATAATTGTTTGGCTGTTTGGTGTCGAAACGTAAATGACAAAACCAGAATAAAGCGCAGCAAAAAAGCAAAATGGTCGCCGAGGATTGAACCTCGGTCGGCTCGCACGTTTTTGCGCGCGATCCGGCGGCTTTCCCGCCTACGCCATGCTGTCGCATCACAGCTCTTCTCAAAACGGCGCTCTTATACTCTCAGTTGGCGTCTATTCAGCAGAGTACGGTGCTTTAGCACGTGATATGCCCCGTAAGCACCGTAACATTGCAAATAGCGATAATTTGTCGAAAAATTTCAAACTTCAAACGTTACACCCACCTTCGTTCTGAAAATAGCAACAGCTAATATCATCGGATCCGTAATCGGCGACATCGACTCTACCTGACGCCATCTGTCACGTGTTTTACTTCGGCAGGACAAAAAAGTTCGCGGACTACACATCGTCATCTGTATATATGAGACGTTCTCCCGAAAAGTGTAGCAAACGTGGCCAATGGAGGTCAGCGTTCGGAACGGCCACTAGATCGGCTGGATAGGCAGTTCAGTTTGTATGTCAACGCAAGCGATCCGGCGGCTCAACTCCCCCTCCAGCAAAAGTTGTGGCCAATTTTGAAAACCCTACGTTTTTCGCGCGCGCGCAAAAATTGATCTTTGACGGCGAATAACTCACGATTGTAAGCGTTCTGAAACGTGAAACTTTACAGCTTTAGACTTGGTGTGACCCCCTACACGCTGTAAAAAATTTGCTTCTACAGGGTGGTTCTGGCGGCTGCAGCGAATGGGCGAAAATTTTCAACTTTGGAAGCGTGGCGCAAGCGTCGGGAAAAGCAGATCGATCTGAAACCTATTCTAGGTTGTAGAGCGATCAATTCTGCGTCGAATAAGCAAATAAAAAGTGCGTCCCCCATATAGCAAAATTTCGAGAAAATTGCAAATTTCGGAAATTGACGCGAAAATTTCTCCAGCTTATCCTCAATAACTCGATAACGGAACGCGGATTCAATGTTCGGTTGCCGCCAATTTATGCGCGCTAACATTCCTCATAATTAATGTCTGTACAACGCGCTTCGAATTCTGCACGGATTTCCAGAAATTTCCACATTTCTGCGAATTTGTGGTATATCGCACATTTGAGTGAGTGCTGCGCGCTAATTCAAAAGCACGCGGTCATTTCGACCAGCCTCGTTAGTCCACCTCAATAGGAGCCATCTTTTACAGGCAACAGCTTCCGGTCAATCGACGCCGTTAGCGCTCGGCTAATGTGAGCCATCGGACTTTGCTTAAGTTTGGGGACGATTTCAGTGGCGAAGTCCGATGGCTCACATTAGCCGAGCGCGAACGGCGTCGATTGGCCGGAAGCTGTTGCCTGTAAAAGATGGCTCCTATCGAGGTGAACTATCGAGGCTGGTCGAAATGACCGCGTGCATTTGGATTAGCGCGCAGCACTCACTCAAATGTGCGATTTACCACAAATTCGCAGAAATGTGGAAATTTCTGGAAATTCGTGCAGAATTCGAAGCGCGTTGTACAGACATTAATTATGAGGAATGTTAGCGCGCATAAATTGGCGGCAACCGAACATTGAATCCGCGTTCCGTTATCGAGTTATTGAGGATAAGCTGGAGAAATTTTCGCGCCAATTACCGAAATTTGCAATTTTCTCGAAATTTCGCTATATGGGGGACGCACTTTTTATTTGCTTATTCGACGCAGAATTGATCGCTCTACAACCTAGAATAGGTTTCAGATCGATCTGCTTTTCCCGACGCTTGCGCCACGCTTCCAAAGTTGAAAATTTTCGCCCATTCGCTGCAGCCGCCAGAACCACCCTGTAGAAGCAAATTTTTTACAGCGTGTAGGGGGTCACACCAAGTCTAAAGCTGTAAAGTTTCACATTTCAGAACGCTTACAATCGTGAGTTATTCGCCGTCAAAGACCAATTTTTGCGCGCGCGCGAAAAACGTAGGGTTTTCAAAATTGGCCACAACTTTTGCTGGAGGGGGAGTTGAGCCGCCGGATCGCTTGCGTTGGCATACAAACTGAACTGCCTATCCAGCCGAACTAGTGGCCGTTCCGAACGCTGACCCCCCCTGGCCACGTTTGCTACACTTTTCGGGAGAACGTCTCATATACACATCGCCGCGCTGAGGCGCGGCGAAAAAATAGGTAGGTACATACATTAGTATTAGTTATCCTCCTACTCAGCCGCGCCAAGCTATACGAAACAGCAGGCAGCAATGTCGCTACAGTATCTCTCGAGTAGACAGACAGGACAGAACAGGACGGCAGTGGCGAAGTGAATGCCTTCCCTGATTCTGGGAACTGGCGCCGCATCCACGCTTCGCGCTCCGAGCTCTCGAAAGAAGTGCGTGCGCCTCCTCCTAGCGCGTCTCGCCCGGCTGAAGTTCCTGTCACCTGCACGAACCCAGACGTTGACGTCGCGTCTGCCTGCGCCCAGTCGGCCCGTGCCTTGCGAACACTCTAATAACGAACTCTGCACAACAACAAGTCTTGCAAGGTCGCCCTCGCTTCGCCCGGGGAAGAGTCTGTCTGTCTGTCTGTCTGCCTACGTTTTTATAGATGAAGGGGTCCGACTCTTTGCGTGGGAAGAGTTAGGGGAAAGTGTGTGCGCAAAGCCTGGCAAGCACGTGAACATCGGCTGAAGCCGGTGTGGAAGTCGGATAAACAACTCGAATATTGTAACGGCCGCGCATGGTTGAGTGAAAACGTGCAAGCACGTGTGCCTGTGACAAACGGCATGGGTCAATTGGGCAATAATTGACTACTCGTGTGAATACGCCTGGAGTCGGTTGGCTGCACTACACTTGGATGACCATCAAGACTTTGCAACGTGCGCAGCATAGAAGACAAATTCAATGGCAAGCGACGTTGGTGCAGTGGAGATGGGACGATGTGCATACATATTTGTATTTGACGACACCATACGGAAGCTCTGTATGCGTACGGAAGCAACGCTCACAGATGTCTTGGGTAGGTCTTGACTCACAGACACTTTCATCATAGAATGGTCGACACACAAAACTTTGAATTACGCGCGCTACAGTAACCCGAAGGTCTAGAACGTAAAGCGGCTCTCACTCGCTCGTCTTACGTCGTAGAGCGACGTGCGACAGGTCAACTAAAAAATCTCGACGTGCTCTTTCACTTGGCAATAAAAAGTTTCTTAAGTACGCTAACACGCACCACAACAAGCTCCGGTATTAACAAGCTTAGAGTAAAAACTGGGTACCCGATGATGGTTGATTGGCATCGCATAGTGTTTCGTGCATTTGAGGAGTGTGTTCCATAGTGTGTCAGAAATACATAGTTGAGCATTTCTTCGGGGAGTTTCGCCGCAGTTACCTCGAGTTTCCAAAGAAGGTTTGTGCCATTCTTGGGCAATTGATGCCTATAAGGCGCATTGGTGGGTACTGATCCATAAATGGATCAGGAATGTTCGCCGCAGGTTCACTTTGGAATGAAGAGGGTCTAAATGGGACGACGCCCTTTTCTTTTGGGTAAAAAATGCGGACGGTTATGGCACCGTTGCAAAATTCGTTAATTATCAAATCCTATATACTAAGCGCCATAGAGTCTGTTTGTCTGTTTGTTTGTTTGTTTGTCTGAAAACACGATAACTCTCGACAGCCTTGACGGAGTGCAGGCACGGGCAGGGCACAGTGTCAAACGACCTTAGATCAGTCTGAAAACACCTATGGGCCAAATGCAAATATCTATGTGCTAAACTTAGTGTATTCTGGGGCATTGGAGCTGGTGCATCCCTAAACGCAGGCACTGGCAAGGGACAGTGTCAAGTGACTTGAGCTCTATCTGAAACGTCCAATGGACTGTTGTGAGCAGTGGCTGTGCACCATGGGTCGATACATGTTGTGAGCAGTGCCTCACTGTGCACAACTCAATGGGCTTTAGACTATAGAGAATCACCTACGGGCTAAAGGCACTAGTCCTATATACTATGGCGCCTAGAGTCTGTCCGTGTGTTTGTGTGTTTGTTTGTCTGTCAGCGCCATAACTCTAGACACAGTTGTCGGTTCGCGATGATCTATACCTTAAACTGACCGTCATAACACGTAGTTTTGCATCTTTGCTTTTAGAACTTTGATCGATGACTAAATTCCATTTTATTTCGAAAATATCGACTGCACCAGTACATTCTGACCACAGAAGGCACCACACGATGTAATTGACGTTTGATTTCGCGACAAAAGTGCTTTACAGTGTCACCATTCATGACAGAGTTGTCGTTGTGAGACTCCAAAGTGTATTCGCAGGCACTGTATGCACTGGCAGGGGCATAGCATCAAACTGCTTTGGACCAATGTCAAATGTCTTTAGATCTATCTGAAATCTCCTACGGGCTAAGCCCAAATGTCTACGGGCTAAACACAAGTGTCTACCTATTGTGTATTTACAGGCACAGGAGCTGGCGAGAGCCTAAATGTAGGCACTGGCAGGGGCACAGTGTCAAATGGCTTGAGATCTATGTGAAATGTTCTTTTGGCTAAACCCAAATGTCTACAGGCTAATCCCAAGCGTCAATTGTGTATTTGCAGGCATGGGAGCTGGTGCAATCCTAAATGTAGGCACTGGCAGGGGCACAGTGTCGAATGGCTTGAGACCTATCTGAAATGTCCAATGGGCTAAACCCACATGACTATGGGCTAAACCCAAGTGGCTATTGTGTATTTAGAGGCATGGGAGCTGGCAAGATCCTAAACATAGGCACTGCCAATGGCACAGCATCTAACGACCTGAGATCTAACTGTACTGTCCTGCAGTGCACTGAATTCGATGATTGCGTTATCTCCTTCATGCTCTGCAGATTACCCATACACTATTGACCATAGAGATTCTCCTACGGGCTAAAGGCTCTAGTCCTATATACTAAGCGGCATAGAATCTGTTTGTTTGTTTGTTTGTCCGGCGATTTTCTCGCGACTCGGGCGACGGATCCTGGAGATCTATAGCTTAAACTGACCGTCATAGACTGGAAAGATGCCATTTTGGGGTCTCGAATTTGGGCAAAGTCTAAATTCCATAAAATTTCAACAATTTCAATTGTGAAGTGCACAATTCTGCCAAACCATGCTGATTCAAACGGCGGCCACAGCGGCAATGACGCGCGCACTGTATGCCAACGCGCAAAACATCAACTTTAAATCGTTGTGAGGGACATTTGCAGTGTCACCACTCACGAAACAGTTGTCGTTGTGAGACTCCAAAGTGTATTCGCAGGCACTCCATGCACTGGCAAGGCCACAACATCAAACTATTCTGGATCTATTTCAAATGGCTTGAGATCTATTTGGAATGTCCAATTGGCTAAACCCAAACGTCTACAGGCTAACCTCAGGTGTCAAGTGTGTTTACAGGCATGGGAGCTGGTGCAATCCTCAACGTAGGCACTGGCAGGGGCACAGGTTGAATGACTTGAGATCTATCTGAAATGTCCTATGGGCTAAACCCAATTGTCTACTGGCTAAGCCGACGTGTCGATTGTGTATTTGCAGGCACAGGAAATGGTGTGATCCTAAATGTAGACTCTGGCAGGGGCACAGTGTCAAATGACTTGAGATCTAAGTTTAATGTCCTGCACTGCACTGAATTTGATGATTGTATTGTATCCTTCATGCTCTGCAGATTGCCCATGTGCTATTGACCATAGACATTCTCCTACGGGCTTAAGGCTCTAGTCTAGAACTATTTGGCGAACAATACCCGACACAACCATGCCAAGACATTTTGAAATTTAAGCTATTTGAAATTGTTGAAATTTGGGAATTTTATCAAAAACCTTGACAATATACCTAAATTCGTTAATTACAAAATCTGAAACTATTTGCTAACTAGTTGGCAGACAATGCCCGACACAACCATGTCAAGGCATTTAGAAATTTACGCTACTTAAAAATGTTGAAATTTGGGAATTTTAACAAAACCCTTGAAAATATCCCTAATTTCGTTAATTACAAAATCTGAAACTATTTGCTAACTAGTTGGCAGATTACGCCCGACACAACCATGTGAAGAAATTTTGAAATTGAAGCCGCTTGAAATTGTGTATATTTGGCAATTTGACAAAAACCTTGAAAATATCCCTAAATTCGTTAATTATAAAATCTGAAACTATTTGCTAAATACTTGGTAGACTATGCCCGACACAACCATGCAAAGAATATTTGAAATTTAAGCCGTTTGAAATTGTCGAAATTTGGGAATTTTGACAAAAACCTTGAAAATATCCCTAATTTCGTGAATTATATAATCTGAAATTATTTGATAAATACTTGGCAGACTATGCTCGACACATCCGTGAAAAGAAATTTTGAAATTTAAGCTGTTTGAAATTGTCGAAATTTGGGGATTTTAACAAAATCCTTAAAAATATCCTTAATTTCGTCAATTATATTCGCTGAAACTATTTGCTAAATACTTGGCAGACTATGCTCAATACATCGGCGCAAAGAAGTTTTGAAATATAAGCTGTTTGAATTTGTCGAAATTTGGGAATTTTGACAAAAACCTTAACAATATCCCTAATTTCATGAATTATAAAATCTGAAACTATTTGATAAATACTTGGCAGACTATGCTCGACACATCCGTGAAAAAAATTTTGAAATCTAAGCTGTTTGAAATTGTCGAAATTTGGGGATTTTGACAAAATCCTTAAAAATATCCTAAATTTCGTTAATTAAAATTTCTGAAACTATTTGCCAAATCCTTGGCAGACTATGCTCGATACATCGGTGCAAAGAAGTTCTGAAATAAAAGCTGTTTGAATTTGTCGAAATTTGGAAATTTTGACAAAAACCTTAACAATATCCCAAATTTGGTGAATTCCAAAATCCGAAACTATATCACAAATTCATCGCGTCTTGTGCCCTTTCCATTTCAGCAAAAAATTTGCCGCTACGACTTGTAAATAAATGTGTCAATTTTGACATTTTCGTATTTTAATTATAAATATCTCGAAATAGGGAAATTAGCAACAGAAACGGACAACGGCACGTTACTCAGCGCATTCGACTCCATCGGGTGGCACAAACCGTCATGTCTAGTTGTTCCGGACCCACAGACCCACAGACCCACAGACCCACAGACCCACAGACAAACGGACAATAGCGTCCGTATATATACTCGCCGCCCTGGGGGGCGGCGAAAAAAGTTGAGTTTGTATTCTGACTGGCACTGCAAAGAGTTGCGTTCTTTCTGCAGAGAGTGCGAGAGTTTATCGCCCGCATGCTCCGCTTCATGAGCCCCCGCTTCGCAAGAGGGTATTGCATAGCAATATTGATTTCGCCCGCGATTTGGCCTTTAGTTCAAGCAACGTTTTTAAAAAAGTGACAAAAACTTGTAAAAGTTTTGGCAAACAATTGACAGAGCACAAAACAGCGCACTACGAGCAATCAAACCGTGTCGCACTTCTGCATGTAGCAAAGAGCAATCTTTGTGTTAAAATCACGAGAATGGCGCTTTCTGCGGTGCGTGTTTGCGTAATTGAAAATTTTATTGCTGCCGCATGAAAGAGCACGCCGAGAGCTTTCACCTGACGTGTCGATTGCGGCTCTACGACGTAAGACGAGCGAGTTAGAGCCGTTTTGTGCTTTTGCACTTTCGAGTTACTGTAACTCGCGAAATTCAAACTTTTGAGTTTCGACCAATGGGAGAACAAATGATCAGTGAGTCGGGAGCTATCCAAAAAGCTCAAGATCGTCTCTTTACGACGCAAATTGAGCGCGTTAGAGCGACTTTAGCGTCAAAATGCCGAGAATATCGTTTTCCGCGGTGCGTGTTTGCGTAATCGAAAAAACTTTTGCAGTCGCATGAAAGAACGCGTCGAGAGCTTTCACCTGACGTGTCGATTGCTGCTCTACGACGGAACGCGAGCGAGCTAGAGCCGTTTTGCGTTTTGACTTTCGGGGTACTGTAGCGCGCGCAATTCAAACTTTTGAATTTCGAAACCTCTTAGCTGAATGATCAGTGAGTCGAGATCTATCAGTAGAGCCCAAGATCTCCGCTCTACGACTTTCCAACGCCGAGATCTGAGAGCGTTACAGACGGACGTACGTGCGCACGCACGCACGCCGAGCTCTCGTAGGGTGTCGCCCGCCTGAGGGCGGGCGAAACAAGCTGTGTGTGTAAAAAGTTCAACCTTAGCTTGTGTCCGTCAAATTTTGGTGAACAGTATAGTGAACTTTGTACACATTGTTAGCCGCATCTGGAGAAATCATCTTGAGAACGTGTACCATAAACCAAGTGCGGCTATCCCCACGATACGCTTATCTGTACAGCTGATCTAAAGCTCAGTGATATCGCCGCGTTCGCTATATGATATCGGCATGATACGACGCCGTTTGTCTGGTGTTTCCTACCGGTGTGAAAACGTCACATCCAACAAAAAACTTGCCAAAAGTTTGGCGCTGTCGTTCATTTATCAGGAAGTCCTCTTGGTGTACACCATTTCTATTCTACGTTCAAATTCATCAATCAACAGAAGTTTTGACAATTTACGAAATTTTGACATTTCTGTCAAATTTTGAACATTTCTATAAAATTTAGTATTTGCAAAAAATTTCTTGCGTGTTACTAATTATCCGTAGTCTCTACGCTTAAAATTTCTGAAGAAATTTTGCCGCTAGCCCATCAGATGAAAATGTCGATTTTGACATTTTTTAAATATTTAATTCTAAATTTCTCAAAATTGCCATTTATTGAAACTGTAAAACTGTGTCACAAATTCTTATTGGCATATGGCCTTACCATTTCTGCATTCACATTCATCAATGAATGACGTTCTATTTGTGTCATTTTATGGAATTTGGACAAATATTCGCGTATTTCTATCAAATTTCACATTTGCAAAAAAATTCTTTTGTATTACAAACTACCCGCTGTCTATGCCCTTTCCATTTATGAAGAAATTTTGCCGCTAACCCATCAGACGAAAATGCGGATTTTGACACTTTTTAATTTTAAATCTAAATATCTCGAAATTGCGATTTATTAAAACTGCAAAACTATGTCAGATATTCTTGTTGACATACGGCCTTACCATTTCTGCATTCACATTCGTCAATAAAAGACGTTCTATTTTTGTCAATTCATCAAATTTTGACAAACAATTGTGTATTTCTATTAAATTCCACATTTACAAATAATTTCTTTTGTGTTACAAATCGTCCGCGGTCTATGCTCTTTCCATTTCTGAAGAAATTTCGTCGCTAGCTCATCGGGTGAAAAAGTCGATTTTTGACATTTTTGAATTTCAATTGTAAATATCTCGAAAATGCGAAATTAGCAACAGAAACGGACATCGGATCCATGCTCAGCGACCCCGACTCTACTTGACCACATATGTCATATGTCTTACTTCGGTGGCACGGACACACAGACACACACACACACGCACACACATTGTCATCCGTATATATACACCTCGCCGCGCTGAGGCGCGGCGAAAAAAGCGACATTCTCGCGTTTTTAACACAGAAATCGCTCTAACTCGTTCAGCGTGCGTCGTAGAGAGACGATCTTGAGTTTGTTGAATAGGTTTCGGCACACTGATCATTCCGTTAAGAGTAGTCGAGATTCAAAAGTCAATATTTTGCGAGCTACAGTAACTCAAAGTTCAAACAGCAAAGCGGCCCTAATTCGCTCGTCTTACGTCGTAGAGAGTACAAACAAACTTTCTCTTCGGTTTTGAAAAGTTCGTTCTCGAATCAGTCCCTAAAGCTTTCACCAACAGCTTGCGGTGTCTGCGAGAGCAAACGTCTGCAAACGGGAGCACCACTATTAGTCGATTTGATTAAGTATCTGTCTCAGTGTGCTGTGGCGTGACGGCAATTTGATACGAAGTGCCCCCCCCCCACCAGCTTGTTCGCTCGTTGTTTGCTCAGAATTTCACAGATAACGCAGTCCATTAGCAAAGCCGTTTCAGCATTGCATCACACGAGCTAAAACATAGCGCCCTTCACTCCACATCATAAACAATGTCTGCCTCCAGTACTTGCCACCAACTGCCATCTTCATTGGTCGCAACCGAGGAAGGGCTGTGTTCCTGCCTGGCAAACTTTTCCACTGAGGAAATCGAAACTTTCGTTTCCACCCAGTTCAACATTTGGCTAGTGTCCGCTTTTGGGCTTACTGTTATTCCCTGTAGCTTCGCAGGGGTCGCCATTAACGTTCTCTATTGGGTCTCAGTGTTCAGAGGTGTCAAAGATGGGACTCTACCCAAGAATCCCTCAATATTCCTGCTCCACAAAGCCACCAGCGATATAGCCTATGGCATCTCTTGCGGATTGTACTCCACATTTGGATTTCTGTACTTCACGGGCGTATCGAAGTTATACCGCCAGTGGGAAGCAGGGTTCGCATTCGCTGTTCATCTGGCATTACTGAGTTCCATCATCACTTATTCCAGTTTGTCCTGGGTGAAAACGTTCGCCATTTTGCGCCCCATCACTTACAAGACGCGAGTCACCTCTAGGACCTGCTTTTGCATTCTCATCCTCTGCTGGTGCTGGCTTCTTTTGGTGCCCGCATTGCTGGCAGTCGGCTATTATCTGCGGCAGAAGAGGGATGCGACCGTTACGAACCTCTTCTGTTACACCGACAGGGACTGTTTGGCCAGTTTGAGCCTTATGCTCACAGGTCTGCTTGTTCTCTACTTGTCAGGCTACTTGGAAGTGCTATTAGCCTTCCTGGTCACAGCCGGCCTCGTCTACCGTCGAGGCCGGCAGAAGACGGCTGTCTCGTCTACGGGCGCACCCAAGGCAATCGGCGGCGTCAAGTTGTCCTCTGGTGTGGCGGTCTTTCTACTATGCTATCTGCCCTCCATAATTGGAATCGTGTACATTAAAGTGAATTTGGACGTCTGCTTCACAGTCAGCCATCACTTCGCTCTCTCAGTGGTCTTCATGTGCGCAGTGGGTGGTGCGGTACTCAAGAATATCGTTGGCCCTATTTTGGAAATGGCGAGCGATCCGAAGTTGAGAGCGAGCCTGAGAAAGTGGGTTTGCATTCGGCTGAAGAAGTGAGTGGGATGCTTGAAGAAATGGCAATTTGGAGACTGCCGTTTCGATTTCTTGAGATTGTCTCTCTACGACGCAAACTAAGCGAGTTAGAGCGATTTTAGCGTCAAAATGTCGAGACTGGCGTTTGCGGCGGTGCGTGTTTGCGTAATTGAAAGAACTTGTGCAATCGCATGAAAGAGCACGTCGAGAGCTTTCATCTGGCGTGTCGATTGCCGCTCTACGACGTAACACGAGGGGGCTAGAGCCGTTTTGCGTTTTGATCTGGGTACTGTAGCGCGCGCAATTCAAACTTTTGAATTTCGAAACCTCCTAGCGGAATGATCAGTGAGTCGAGACCTATCCGTAGAGCCCAAGATCTCCGCTCTACGACTTTCCAACGCCGAGATCTGAGAGCGTTACGTACGGACGCACGCACACACGCACGCACGCACAGACGCACGCACGCACGCTCGCCGAGCTCTCCTAGGGTGTCGCCCGGCTGAGGCCGGGCGAAAAAGCGACATTCTCGCGTTTTTAACACAGAAATCGCTCTAACTCGCTCAGCGTGCGTCGTAGAGAGACGATCTTGAGTTCGTTGAATAGGTTTCGGCACACTGATCATTCCGTTAAGAGTAGTCGAGATTCAAAAGTTTAAATTTTGCGAGCTACAGTAACTCAAAGTTCAAGCAGCAAAGCGGCCCTAACTCGCTCGTCTTACGTCGTAGAGAGTGCAAACAAACTTTCTTTTCGGTCTTGAAAAGTTCGTTCTCGGATCAGTCCCACAAGCTTTCACCACCGGCTTGCGGCGTCTGCGAGAGCAAACGTCTGCAAACGAGAGCACCACTATTAGTCGATTTGATTAAGTATCTGTCTCAGTGTGCTGTGGCGTGACGGCAATTTGATACGAAGTGCCCCCCACCAGCTTGTTCGCTCGTTGTTTGCTCAGAATTTCACAGATAACGCAGTCCATTAGCAAAGCCGTTTCAGCATTGCATCACACGAGCTAAAACATAGCGCCCTTCACATCATAAAGAATGTCTGCCTACGGTACTTGCCACCAACTGCCACCTTCACTGGTTGCAACCGAGGAAGGGCTGTGCTCCTGCTTGGCGAACTTTTCCACTGAGAAAATCGAAACTTTCGTTTCCACCCAGTTCAACATTTGGCTAGTGTCCGCTTTTGGGCTTACTGTTATTCCCTGTAGCTTCGCAGGGGTCGCCATTAACGTTCTCTATTGGGTCTCAGTGTTCAGAGGTGTCAAAGATGGGACTCTACCCAAGAATCCCTCAATATTCCTGCTCCACAAGGCCACCAGCGATATAGCCCATGGCATCTCTTGCGGACTGTACTCCACCTTTGGATTCCTGTACTTCACGGGTGTATCGAAGTTCTATCGCGAGTGGGAAGCTGCATTTGCATTCGCCGTTCATCTGGCATTACTGAGTTCCATCATCACATTCAAGTCTGTCCTGGGTGAAAACCTTTGCCATTCTGCGTCCTATCACTTACAAGACGCGCGTCACGCCCAAAACCTGCTTTTGCATTCTCATCCTTTCCTGGTGCTGGCTTCTGTTAGTGCCCGCATTGCTGGCAGTCGGCTATTATCTGCGGCAGAAGAAGGATGCGACCGTTACGAACCTCTTCTGTTACACCGACAGGGACTGTTTGGCCGGTTTGAGCGTCATGCTCACAGGCCTGCTTGTTCTCTACCTGTCAGGCTACTTGGAAGTGCTAGTAGCCTTTCTGTTCACGGTCGGCCTCGTCTACCGTCGAGGCCGGCAGAAGACGGCTGTCCCGTCTACGGGCGCACCCAAGGCAATCGGTGGCGTCAAGTTGTCCGCTGGTGTGGCGGTCTTTCTGCTATGCTACCTGCCCTCCATAGTTGGAATCGTGCACATTAGAGTGAATTTGGACGTCTGCTTCACTGTCAGCCATCACTTCGCTCTCTCAGTGGTCTTCATGTGCGCAGTGGGTGGTGCGGTACTCAAGAATATCGTTGACCCAATTTTGGAAATGGCGGTCGATCCGAAGTTGAGAGCGAGCCTGAGAAAGTGGGTTTGCATTTGGCTGAAGAAGTGATTGGGATGCTTGAAGAAATGGCAATTTGGAGACTGCCGTTAGGATTTCTTGAGTTTTAGTGTACAGTATGGCTAAAGGTTCCTGTTGACTGAAAATAGCTTTCGTTGACCTGAATCGACTGTGACACTATCAATACTGGGTCGGCAACTACGTACTGATCGTTTCCAATTCTATCACCCTTCATTAGCACTCGTCGTCACTTCGGAGGCCGCTGGCAGGCGAAGTCCCCCTTCCTGTGGCAGTAGTCCTTTAGGTAGTCAAAGCCCTTAGGTCCGCGCTCGCGGGAGTCGAACAGGCGCTTGAAGCACGGCAAGCAACTTGAAGGCACTCGCGATGGAGGAAGGTGAATTCTCGCCAGCAGTGGCAAATTACTGCGCATGCCACCCTCCCAATTTCGACCCGCGCGCAGGCCAGAAGTGACTTCTCTTCTTCTTGCAAAACTCGCGTCGTAACGTTTCCGAGGGCATAATTGATTGCGCGTTTCCAGTTTAATGCAGTAAGGAAGACAAGAGGCATCGCGCTCTGCACAGCGCGACAACGCTCAACTCAGTAGAGGGTGGGAACTGACTTTCGCTGGCGGAACACTGAAAAGTTTTCTGTTTTGTTTTGACGGTCGCGCTGTCCCATGCGAGACCACGCGCTAGAACAATGGCGAGTGACAAACACGAAGCTGGAACACTTGCCGACTCTCTCAAGCAGGTTGACGGAATATTTACCTATCTATGTACGTTAGGTACATATGTCTTGAAGCTGATGCGATTTCTATTCAGAATTTCCGACGGGTCGTGCTGCACTTTATCGCACTGTTCCTACTCGTCGTTTTCGTGACTGCAGGGGCTCTGGTGCTTTACTGGCTCGAAAGTGAACAGGGGTGGACATTTGAGACCACGCTTCTTTTCGCCTTTACACTTGTCACAACAATAGGTACTGTAGTCTTGGTTGCCAATGTTGTCGTCGTCGTCGTCGGTCGGTCGGTCGGTTGGATAAGTAGGTTGGGTAGATAGGTCGGTGGATCGGTGGGTCGGTGGGTGGGTGGATGGGTGGGTGGATAGGAGTAGGTAGATAGATAGATAGATAGATAGATAGATAGATAGATAGATAGATAGATAGATAGATAGATAGATAGATAGATAGATAGGTAGATAGATAGATAGATAGATAGATCGATAGATAGATAGATAGATAGATAGATAGATAGATAGATCAGATAGATAGATAGATAGATAGATAGATAGATAGATAGATAGATAGATAGATAGATAGATAGATAGATCGATAGATAGATAGATAGATAGATAGATAGATAGATAGATAGATAGATCGGTCGGTCGGTCGGTCGGTCGGTCGGTCGGTCGGTCGGTCGGTCGGTCGGTCGTCGTCGTCGTCGTCGTCGTCGTCGTCGTCGTCGTCGTCGTTGTCGTTGTCGTCGTCGTCTTCGTCGTTGTTGTTGTTGTTGTTGTTGTTGTTGTTGTTGTTGTCGAGGCCGTTCAAGGATCCGGCGGCCCTTGTTAGGGGGCCAGCAGTCCCATGCGCCAGGGCCCGAGGGGCCGCAGGAAAGGGGCTAAGGCGTCTCCATTCGGCAGGCTTCTTCGGCTTTTGAGGGAGACGGGAGGAGGCCCTGTGGCGGACGACCGCTCGCCTAATGGTCCCCAACCAGTCCACATCCAAAGGGGCCCAAAAGGACCACACGACGGGGGACTGGCTTCTGGGGTGGTAGGCGGGGATGTAGATGATCCCTGGGCCCAGCCCTGTAGCTGGCCAGCGCAAAGCCGGCCTCTGTCCCAATGCCCTCCTCCTCCCCCACCGATTGTCTGGGCGGCCACGCGCTGATGTTGTTGCCGTGGGCGCTATCCCTTGCTCTCTGACCCCCATTTTCACTGCTGCTTTCCAGGGCCCTTGTTGGTAGGGGCTGCTCTCGAAGTGGCAGGTGCAGTTGGCGTCGCTGACTAGGCGGATGCCAGGAGCCGCCTGGTGGGATCCCTGTCGCTGGAGTCCGTGCCCAGCAGAGTTCCACCGGGTGTCGTCGTCGTCGTCGTCGTCGTCGTCGTCGTCGTCGTCGTCGTCGTCGTCGTCGTCGTCGTCGTCGTCGTCGTCGTCGTCGTCGTCGTCGTCGTCGTCGTCGTCGTCGTCGTCGTCGTCGTCGTCGTCGTCGTCGTCGTCGTCGTCGTCGTCGTCGTCGTCGTCGTCGTCGTCGTCGTCGTCGTCGTCGTCGTCGTCGTCGTCGTCGTCGTCGTCGTCGTTGCCGCCGCCGCCGCCGCCGCCGCCGCCGCCGTCGTCGCCGCCGTCCATTAGCATCTCTATTGAGGCTACGGCCACATCAGTCCAAAGACGACGGCCGGCCGGTGCGTATGCATTGTGTTTTGCTTCATCGGCATTCCAATGACGATGATGGCGATCGCCAGCCTGGGGAAATTTATGTCAAGCGCTGCCGGGACTATCCGAGCAAAGCTTATAACGTGTTGCACGCGCAAGGACAAGCGGAAAGGGAAACACGGATTTCCGGGTACAGCAACAGGTGTGAGCCACACATGCTAACACGCTCACAAGTCTAAAGGCCCAAAGGGCCCACAACAGTAGTTTGAACTCTAGGCGCTGCAGAAAACCAGAAGTAAGATGTACCCATAGAAGCCGCGACGTGCTATTGTGACTCGTTTCTTTGTAGACACTGATGCGAAAACCAGGACGACTGAAACTGAGTCTGCTGAGCGGAATCCGGCAGGAGTAATCGAAGTTGCGACGGCTCTGCTGCTGACATTTGGTCTCTACCTGCTGCTTGGCGCTTTCCTCTTTCCACAATACGAGAATCTCAGCGTCTTTAGCTCCTTCTACTTCTGCTTCATAACGTTGACCACTGTCGGGTTGGGAGACATCTCTCCAGAGAGGTAGAACGAGTAACCTCCACTCATGTATGGCCTACTCTATCGTACATACTGTATCTGTGTACTGTGGGGTACTGCTTGCTTAAGGCTCGACACTCTTACAGCTGTTTGGCGCAAGCCGGCGGATTAGATGTCCTTTAGATTATCTCGAGTAGCCCGTCGGCCCACTAGCGAATCGATTCCACCAAGCGTTCAAAGTATCACAATCTTGTGAATTTTTCTTCAATTCTGACGGAATTGCCTACCATACCTAGGTACCACCATCCCTGCGTCTCTTCAGGCACGAGCACCACTACCTGGCGCTCAGCATCCTCTACATCGTCATTGGTCTGGCTTTGACTACGGTAGTGGTGGAGAAGATGTCCGAATTGCTCGTCAAGTTCCACCACTTCGGCTGCAGGGTCACCAACGCTGCTGGTGCCGTCATCTTCGTTGGAGGGAACAAGTTGGCATTTAGACCTACCGTAAATACTCTAATAAGCCCCCGGGGGGCTTATTTTTTCAACCCCTCTCTAGGGGGGGGGGGGGGGGTCTATTGGAGGGGGGGGGGCTTATTCGAGGGGGGGGGCTTAATATTTCGACCCCTCTTCCAGAGACCCAAGGTACACAAAATGTGCGTATGCCATACAGAATATACCTTCCAGGCACTGAATATCCTTAACATAGCATGTACTAAGGGTGTATTTACTACATATAGTAGTTGTTGTAGTACTATAGTACAGTATGCATGCATACAGTATGCCTTATAGTACACATACATGTACTATAGTACATAAGGTAGGCGGTACTATTGGATGGGGAAAGCTTATTTTTTCGCCGCGCCTCAGCGCGGCGAGGTGTATATATACGGATGACAATGTCTGTCTGTCTGTGTGTCCGTCCGTCCGTCCGTCCGTCCGTCCGTCCGTGGCACCGAAGTAAAACATGTGACATATGTGGTCAAGTAGAGTCAAGGTCGCTGAGTATGGATCCAATGTCCGTTTCTGTTGCTAATTTCGCATTTTCGAGATATTCACAATTAAAATCCAAAAATGTCGAAAATCGACTTTTTCACCGGATGAGCTAGACGCAAAATTTCTTCAGAAATGGAAAGAGCACGGACCGCTGATAATTTGTAACACGAAAAAAATTTTTGTCAATGCGGAATTTGATAGAAATACGCAATTGTTTGTCGAAATTTCATAAATTGACAAAAATAGAACGTCATTTATTGACGAATGTGAATGCAGAATCTGAAAGGTCGTAAGCCAATAAAAATTTATGACATAGTTTTTCAGTTTTAAAAAATTGCAATTTGGAGATATTTGAAATTAAAATATGAAAATGTCGAAAATCGACTTTTTCGCCTGATGAGCCTGCGGCGAAATTTCTTCAGGAATGGAAAGAGCATGGGCCGTGGACAATTCGTACCACAAAAGAAAATTTTTTCAAATGTGAAATTTTATAGAAATACGCAATCATTTGTATCAAATTCCTAAATTGACAAAAAATAGAACGTCATTCATTGACGACTGTGAATGCAGAAACTGAAAGGTCGTAAGCCAATAAGAATTTGTGACATAGTTTTTCAGTTTTGAAATATTGCAATTTAGAGATATTTACAATTAAAATATAAAAATGTCGAAAATCGACTTTATCGCCTGGTGGACTAGCGGCGAAATTTCTTCAGAAATGGAAAGAGCACAGACCGCGGATAATTTGTAACACAAACAAAAATGTTTGCAATTGTGGAATTTTATAGAAATGCGCCACAATTTGCCAAAATTTTACAAATTGACAAAAGCGTCATAACGTAGAAATACGTACACCAAACGAAATTCCTGGTAGAGAACGACTGCACCAAACAGTTGGCAAATTTTTTTGTTCGATGTGGTGTATTCCCACGGGTATAAAACTTCAGATGAACGGCGTCGTATCATGCCGATACCATATAGCGAAAGCGGCGATATCACTGAGCTTTAGATCAGTTGTACAGACAACCGTATCGTGGCAATGGTTGCACTTGAATTGTGGTACGCGTTTTCAAGATACCTTCTCTAGATACGGCTAATTATGCGAATGAAATTCACTATACTGTTCACCAAGATTTGACAGACACAAAGTATAGGTTGAACTTTTTACACACACAGCTTGTTTAAACCTCCCTCTAGGGGGGGGGGGGGTACTATTGGAGGGGACGGCTTATTCGAGGGGGGTGGGTTTATTAGAGTATTTACGGTATTTTGATGATGAACAGGACGGCACAAAGCAGTTAAACATTTTTTCGCCCGGCCTCAGCCGGGCGAACCCCTACGAGAGCTTTTCGTGCGTGCGTCCGTCCGTTCGTCCGTTCGTCCGTTCGTCCGTTCGTGCGTCACGCTCTCATATCTCGGCGTTGGAAAGTCGTAGGAAGGCGATCTTGGGCTCTACGGAAAGGTCTCGACTCACTGGTAATGTCGCTAAGAGACTTCGACATTCAAAAGTTTGAATTGCGCGCGCTACAGTAACCCGAAAGTCTAAAAGGAAAACGGCTCTACCTCGCTCGTCTTACGTCGTAGAGCGGCGTGCGATAGCTCAACTAAAAGGTCTCGACGTGGTCTTTCGTTTGGCATTACAAATTTTCTTAATTACGCAAACACGCAACACGAAAAGCGACATTCTCGCGTTTTTAACGCAGAAATCGCGCTAACTCGCTCAGCGTGCGTCGTACGGAGACGATCTTGGGTTGGTTGGATAGCTCTCGACTCACTGATCATTTGTTCCTCTATTGGTCGAAACTCAAAAGTTTGAATTTCGGGAGCTACAGTAACCCAAAAGTTTAAAACGCAAAACTTATCTAACTCGCTCGTCTTCCGTCACAGAGAGACGATCTTGAGTTCCTTGAATAGGTTTCGGTACACTGATAATTCCGTTGAGAGACTTCGAAATTCAAAAGTTTGAATTGCGCGCGCTACAGTAACCCGAAGGTTCAAACTGAAAACGGCTATTACTCGCGCGTCTTACGTCATAGAGCGGCGTGCGATAGGTCAACTAAAAGGTCTCGACGTGCCCTTTCACTTGGCGTAAAAATTTTGTTAATTACGCAAACAGGCACCACGAAAAACGACATTCTCGCGTTTTTAGCATAGAAATAGCTCTAACTCGCTCAGCGTGCGTCGTAGAGAGACGATCTTGAGTTGCTGGATAGCTCTTGACTCACTGATCATTTGTTCTTCGATTGGTCGAAACTCAAAAGTTTGAGTATCGCGAGCTACAGTAACTCAAAGGTTCAAACAGCAAATGGGCCCTAACTCGCTCGTCTTACGTTGTAGAGCGGCATTCGTTCGACCGTTTGAAAGCTTGCGTGGAGGCAGTTGTTGAACGGTCATTCCTAAAGAAATACTTTTGTTTTTTTAAACCCTTGTCTTACGAACAACTTTGTCTGCTAAAAAAATTAATCCCGGGCGATCCCAATGTTGCCTTGCAACAACCGCTCAGAAATGCGTGTGTCTTGCTCAAAAAATTAATCCCGGGCGATCCCAATGTTGCCCTGCAAGAACCCCTCAGAAAGGAGCGTGTCAGAAGTAGCGCATGAGTAGTGGACTCCGGGCGGACGCGCGTCATATCGGAAAGGCTTCGAAATACTTTACACTAGCCGTTCCTTCCTGTTGCAGAAGAATTCCTGAGATCTGAATAGCATGGAATGTAGTCGTCAATGGCCGTAATGTCCTGTTGCATGATCTGTCCTGTTCAAGGTCTGTCCGTTGCAAGGTCGGTCCTGTTGTGAGCCAACGGCACCGGTCGCCTCGTACGCGCGCCGCAACGTCCGTCCTGTTCATTGTCAAGGTCTGACCTGTTGCAAGATTTGTCCTGTTGAAGTGTCTGTCCTATTGCAGAGTATGTCCTGTTGAAAAGTCTGTCCTGTTGCAGGGTCTGTCCTGTTGCAGGATTTGTCCTGTTGCAAGATCTGTCCTGTTGCAAGATTTGTCCTGCTGCAAAATCTGTCCTGTTGCAAGTTCTGTCCTGTTGCAAAATCTGTCCTTTTGCAAGATTTGTCCTGTTGCAAAATCTGTCTTGTTGCAAGGTCTGTCCTGTTGCACGATCTGTCCTGTTGCAAGATGTGCCCTGTTGCAAGATCTGTCCTGTTGCAAGATCTGTCCTGTTGCAAAATCTGTCCTGTTGCAAAATCTGTCCTGTTGCAAGGTCTGTCCTGTTGCAAGATTTGTCCTGTTGCAAAATCTATCCTGTTGCAAGGTCTGTCCTGTTGCAAGGTCTGTCCTGTTGCAAGGTCTGTCCTGTTGCAAGATTTGCCCTGTTGCAAAATTTGTCCTGTTGCAAAATCTGTCCTGTTGCAAGATCGTCCTGTTGCATTGCAGGGTCTGTCCTGTTGCAAGATCCGTCCTGCTGCAGGGTCTGTCCTGTTGAAAGATTTGTCCAGTTGCAGCATTTGTCCTGTTGCAGAAAGTCTGTCCTGTTGCAAGCCAACAGTGATGACTGCCTCGCGAACGCAACGTACAAAGCGCCGCGCAAAACGAATCATAGAAAGCGGGCAGATTTTCCGGTTGCAAGATCTGTCCTGTTGCAAGATTTTTCCTGTTGCAAAATATGTCCTGTTGCAAAGGTTTGTCCTGTTGCGAGCCAACGGCGCTGGCCGCCTCGCGCGACGATCCTGTTGCAACGTCTGTACTGTTGCAGCGTCCTGTTGCAGAAAGTCTGTCCTGTTGCAAGCTAATTTCGCTGACTGCCTCGCGAACGCGCCGTACAAAGCGACGCGCAAAACAAATGCTAGAGAGCGGGCCGATTGTCCTGTTGCAAGCGAAATAGTCGCTGAAGCGGCTTGAATTGCCTGCGCGAGCATTGTCGTACTGTTCGGCTCTGTTGCAATTGCACATTGCAAGGTTCTCTGCTGTACCGCGCACTGCCGCACTGTTCGCTTTTGCAAGGCTCTGCTACCGTGCATTGCCGTACTGTTCAGGCAAAGCCTGCGTTGAAGGCAGGCAGCAACAGGCGACGCTGGCCGTGCAGCGATTGATTCTCTGCGGCCGACCGATCGAAGCGAGCCAGCTTCTCTGCGGGACGCTGCTGGCGTCCTGCTGGCTTCCTGGCGCGTGCCTGCTGAAGCGTCGCGTGGCGAAGTGCTAGCGAGGCAAGCGCATGCTGAAGCGTCGCGTGGCGAAGTGCTACGGAGGCAAGCGTACTCAGACGGACAGACAAAACACCTAGCTGGCATAGTAATGTAGACTAGAGCCTTTAGCCCGTAGGAGAATCTCTATAGTCCCAGGAGCACAGTCGCTACGCAATTGTCATGAAGCTACCGATGGCGCACTCCACTGGTCAGAACATGCAGCGACTTATGGCATGCCACAGCGAGTATTTGGCTTTAGCCTATAGATGACTTCAGGTTGTGCCTGTGCCACTGCCTACAATTACACCTGGTCACGTGCCTGTGAATACACATCAAAGGCATTTGAGTTTAGCCTGTAGATGCTTGGGTTCAGCCCAAAGTCGATTTTAGATCGTGCCCCTGCCAGTGCCTACGATTAGCCTTGCACCACTCACCATGCCTGTAAATACACCTCGGAGTCTCAAGACTACAACTCTGTAGTGAATGGTGATGCAATACTGCAAAAGTGGCATAAAAGAAACTGTCAGCCACTCCTTAGTGCTCAGAATGTACTGTGCAGTCGATATTTTCGTGATTTTAGTGGAATTTAGTAACTTGCAAAAGTTTTAAAATAGGAGGGGATTCCTTCCAGCCCACGCCGGTCAGTTTAAGCCATAGATCTCCAGGATCCATCGCCCGTGTCGCGAGAAAATGGCCGGACAAACAAACACACAAACAAACAAACAAACTCTTTGCCGCTTAGTATATAGGACTAGTGCCTTTAGCCCATAGGTGATACTCTATAGTCCATAACAGACTGCTTACTGTAGCTTATTGCAACATGCAACGGCCCATTGCCCACAGTTACATGCAGCGATCCACGCCCCACAGCCACTGGTCGGACATGCAATGATCCATGGGTTATAGCCATTAGCCACTACTCAGAACACTGTTCAAAGCATGAAAAGTCCCATGGCCTGCAGCCACAGGTCAGAAGATGCAGTGATCGTTCGTTCGCGGCTATTGGCCACTGGTCTGTGCGGTTGGCCGCTTGCTGCTGACGTTCTCAAGCACATTTGAATGAGACAGATCGCTCACCACCACTGCTCGCAAGTCTGACGACCATTCGATTGTTCGTTCGCGGCAGATGCCAGCTGTTCTGTGCGGTTGATCGCTTGCCACTGACGTTCTCAAGCACATTTGAATGAGACAGATCGCTCACCACCACTGCTCGCAAGTCTAACGACCTTTCGATCGTTCGTTCGCGGCAGATGGCAACTGTTCTGTGCGGTCGATCGCTTGCCGCTAACGTTCTCAAGCACGTTTGAATGAGACAGATCGCTCACCACCACTGCTCGCAAGTCTGACGACCATCCGATCGTTCGTTCGCGGCAGATGGCAACTGTTCTGTGCGGTTGATCGCTTGCCGCTGACGTTCTCAAGCACATTTGAATGAGACAGATCGCTCACCACCACTGCTCGTAAGTCTGACGACCATTCGATCGTCCGTTCGCGGCAGATGACAACTGTTCTGTGTGGTTGATCGCTTGCCGCTGACGTTCTCAAGCACATTTGAGTGAGACAGGTCGCTCACCACCACTGCTCGCAAGTCTGACGGTGGTTGACACTATGCCCCTGCCAGTGCCTAAGTTTATTGTTTCGCCTTGCAATAGTGTGTGCGCGACTGTTTACCCATTTGTATTTTAGTCATTTGTCAGCCTGCCACTATAATGTATAGCGTACTGTATTTACACGCACAATGTGCTTAGGTACAGTACTTCCTGAATAGACAAATTGCAAACGTTAGGAATTTTGCAATTTGCGAAAGTTTTAAAATAGGAGGGGATTCCTTCCAGTCCACGACGGTCAGTTTAAGCCAAAGATCTCCAGGATTCGTCAACTGTGGCAAGAGAAAATGGCCGGACAAACAGACACACAGACTCTATGCCGCTTAGTATATTGGATAAGTATCCACTCTTTTGCTCTTCCACTTTAAAACACTCACAAACCACTCTGTATTAATAAAACAACTCAACTTTTTTAAAACAGCTTGTTCTACCTAGGCTGAAAGTGGGCGAGTTGATTAAGGAGGTGGCCCACCAGTTAGATCTGACCGACGAGCAGATGGCCAAGTTGGACTTGAACGCTGCAGTGGAGGATGCTGCAGCGGGAACAGAGCGCCCAAGGGAGGTACTGTATACTGTAGTGCACGGCAATGACGTTACGCAGTCTGAAAATTAGCTTCTGCCACAGTATATTTTCCCACTTTTCCGCTGAGTAGGTTAAGTACCTAAAATGCCACAGAGGCAATTTTCAAGAGGACACAATTTTGGAATTGACCACTTTCCAGCCGACGCCAACGCCCCCTCCGTCGATGCCTCTTGAGGACTATTCCCACTCCACACACGATGGTACCACCCCATTGGACAGAAGAATGGACGTTAGCTTTCGCGTATACTCGCCTCGCTAAGAGAAGTGGCGAAAGCGTCGAAAAGAGATAGTGTTAAATCGTATTGCTTACCCTTTTCTGAATGGTTGTGGCATATTCTGCTTTACTGTAAACTTCCTTGTGACGAGATGTACGTTGAACATCTTAGCTAACCAGACTGCCGATGGTAATTTTATCTGCCGGTGTAATTGTGTGGACAAATTGACTGCTACATGGAGGAAGTGGTACTCTAGGCCACCTCTAATGTCGGTTCAAATAGAATTGAGACTGCGGGTTTTTCGGAAACATTTTTTGGCCCGTACAGTGAATTGCGGCCTTTTATGTACCATTCTAGAGAGCTATGAAGGTGGTGTTTGGTGACCTACAGTTGGTCCTCCAACCTCGCAAATGTAAATTTTGACCATGTAGAAAATTTCGACTTTTTCGTACGGACTTGAATAACTCAAACGCACGCCAAAACACCCATAAATCCCCGTCAAATCTGCAAGGCGCTGTCTCCAAAGGACCACCACTCGTCCAGACCGGGCCACTCGCAGGCGAAGGCGGCGTGCGCCTGCGCGCAGTCGGCGTCGTGCCACATCTGGCTGACGCCGTACACTCTGACGCAGTGATGACAACTTGAAAACCGGGTAAGTGCTTACTCGGTTTGGAAATACTGGGTATACTTGCTTGGTAGTACCTACCAGGTTTTGTTCTGCCATACCCGGTTACTACTTACCCAGAATCGCCAACAAGCTGTGTGTGTAAAAAGTTCAACCTATACTTTGTGTCTGTCAAATGTTGGTGAACAGTATAGTGAACTTTGTACACATCGTTAGCCGCATCTGGAGAAAGTGTCTTGAGAATGTGTACCTTATGCCAAGTGCAGCTATCCCCACGATACGGTTGTCTGTACAGCTGATCTGAAGCTCAGTGATATCGCCGCGTTCGCTATATGTTATCGGCATGATACGACGCCGTTTATCTGATGTTTCCTACCTGTGTGAAAACGTCACATCCGACAAAAAACTTGCCAAAAGTTTGGTGCGAGCGAATTCCTGTGTTTTTCAACAACGCATTTCTGTCTCCGAGTGCAAATTCATCATTCTCAACAATAAACAGCTGTTCTGGCCATCAGACGAAAATCTCGATTTTGACATTTATTTAAAATTTCAATTCTAAATATCTCGAAATTGGAATTTATTAAAAATGTAAACCTATGTCACAAATTCTTATTGGCATACGTCCTTACCATTTCCGCGTTCAAATTCGTCAAAAAACAACGTTCTATTTTTGTTGATTTATGGAATTTTGAAAATAATAACGTATTTCTATTAAATTCCATATTTGCAAAAAATTTCTCTTACGCTGCAAATTATCCGCAGTCCATGCTCCTTCCATTTCTGAAGAAATTTCGCCGCTATATCATCAGGTGGAAAAGTCGAATTTCGACATTTCCATATTTTGTTTAAAAATATCTCGAAATTGCAATTTTTAAAAACTGCAAAACTATGTCACAAATCCTTATTGGCATACGACCTTTCCATTTCTGCATTCACATTCGTCAATAAACGACGTTGTATTTTAGTCAATTCATGCAATTTTGACAAATAATCGGGTATTTCTATTAAATTCCACATTTGCAAAAAATTTCTTTTGTGTTACAAATTATCCGCAGTCCACGCTCCTTCCATTTCTGAAGAAATTTCACGGCTAGCGCATCAGACGAAAAAGTCGATTTTCGACATTTTCGAATCTTAATTGCGAATATCTCGAAAATGCGAAATTAGCAACAGAAACGGACATCGGATCCGTACTCAGCGACCTCGACTCTACTTGACCACATATGCCCCATATTTTACTTCGGTGCCACGGACGGACGGACGGACGGACGGACGGACGGACGGACGGACGGACGGACGGACGGACGGACGGACGGACGGACGGACGGACGGACGGACGGACGGACGGACGGACGGACGGACGGACGGACGGACGGACGGACGGACGGACGGACGGACGGACGGACACACAGACAGACAGACATTGTCATCCGTATATATATCGCGTCCAGTTTCCGTATTTGTCCAGAATCCGTATATACGGATTCTGGACGCTGCACTGTCCAAAATCCGTATATACGCATTCTGGACGCCGTTCTGTCCAGAATCCGTATTCGAGAAAGGCGCGCAGTCGAACACTCGTATACGCTTTCTAGACGTCCAGAATCCGTATTCGCGAAGTGCATGCGCGACTTGGGTGGGCGGGCGGGGGCCGGTGAGTTTAGTTAGGGGACAAATATTCGCCTCTTTTAATTTGTTACATCTGGTTTTAATTTTAGAGGAAAGCGCTTTTCATTTCAGAGCGCTTAAAATAAACAATGCGCTAATTTTGAAGAATGCGCTTTTAAAATTGTTGAAAATGAAGAAAGCGCTTTTGAAATTGAACAAAGCGCTTTTAACTTTTGAGAGGAAGACGCAGCTGTAAACATATGGATTTGATTTAAAGTCAGTATTAAATTCAGGCTTAGGCTAAGGCTTAGGCTTAGGCTCAGGCCTGCTATCTCCTCCTGCTCAGGCCTACGATCTCCGCCTGCTCAGGCCTACGATCTCCGCCTGCTCAGGCCTACGATCTCCGCCTAGCATGCTTAGCCTAGGCTGAGGCCTACGATCTCCGCCTGCTCAGGCCTATGATCTCCGCCTTGTATGCTTAGCCTAGGCTGAGGCCTACGATCTCCGCCTGCTCAGGCCTACGATCTCCGCCTGGTATGCTTAGCCTAGGCTCAGGCCCACGATCTCCTCCTGCTCAGGTCTACGATCTCCGTCTAGTATGCTTAGCCTAGGCTCAGGCCTACGATCTCCTCCTGCTCAGGCCTACGATCTCCGCCTAGTATGCTTAGTCTAGGCTCAGACCTACATGCGATCTCCGTCTGCTCAGGCCTACGATCTCCGCCTAGTATGCTTGGCCTAGGCTCAGGTCTACGATCTCCTCCTGCTCAGGTCTACGATATCCGCCTACCGTGGCGCCCAGTATGGTTAGCCTAGGCTCAGGTCTACGATCTCCGCCTAGTGCTGGGGAAAATGATGGGGCACAGACAAAGCTGTATGGCCACAGATAAATGAGTATCTTCACAGATGACTTTACACTTCCGAGTCCGTAGGTGTTCTGCACAGATAAATGTGTAGCATCACAGATGAAGGTGCAACTTCACAGACGAAGGTGTAACTTCGCAGATAAATGTGTAACATCACAGATGAATGTGTAACACCACAGACAGATGTACTACATCACATTTATCGGGTAAATGTGATGTTGACAGTCTCTCTAAATAGTCCAGGCAGTATATTCCTTCCAGTTCAGGCTATGCTTAGGCTCGCCCTGCGCCCACAGTTCACAAGAGTCAGTCGGCGTCGCAGTCTGGCGGGTCAAAGCTTAGGCTTAACGCGACCGGTGACCGACTTCAGGGCGCGCGGAGCGCGCCCTGAAGTTGGTGGTCGCGCTAAGCCTCAGCTGAGACCCGCCAGGCGCGACGCCGGCCGAGTTTTAGTGCAAACTGTAAGTGGGGTGAACACTCCTCCATCTACTTCACCTCCTGCTTAGGCCGGCTGTGCCCCTTCCCCGTATTCGCTACATGCCAAACTTGTACGATGGCACTGCCTCGCTATTTACACACCTATCTGTGATGTTATACATTTATCTGTGACGTTTACACACCTATCTGTGATGTTACGCATTTATCTGCGATTGTACGGAGTATGTGCAGATCCGCCAGATCGTGACTTTCATCTGCGAACTGACACATTTATCTGTGAAGTTGCACGTCCATCTGCGGCCTGCGTGCTTCTCGTCTGTGGCAATACCGATTTATCTGTGGCCAACCCGCCCACCCTACCTAGTATGCTTAGCCTAGGCTCAGGTCTACGATCTCCGCCTAGTATGCTTAGCCTAGGCTCAGGTCTACGATCTCCGCCTAGTATGCTTAGCCTAGGCTCAGGTCTACGATCCCCTCTTATGTATGTAGTACGCTTAGAAGGCGCTCATATGAGACTCAGGCCAACCAATGCCGTCAAAAGCGCTACCTTCATTTTGAAACCGGAAAGTACATTTTCGGCGGACATGCGGTCAAAAGCGGTTTGTTCAGAATGAAAAGCGGATTCGCAATTTTTAAATGCGCTTTTCAGCGGAAACAATACTCGCACTCAAAAGTTGCATATTCAAAATCAAAAGCGCGCTCTCACTTCTGTTCTTCTCTAGAATAAAATTAAACTAGCCGTTCCTTCCTGTTGCAGAAGAATTCCTGAGATCTGAATACCATGGAATGTAGTCGTCAATGGCCGTAATGACCTGTTGCATGATCTGTCCTGTTGAAGGTCTGTCCGTTGCAAGGTCTGTCCTGTTGTGAGCCAACGGCGCTGGTCGCCTCGCACGCGCGCCGCAACGTCCGTCCTGTTCATTGTCAAGGTCTGACCTGTTGCAAGATTTGCCCTGTTGAAGGGTCTGTCCTATTGCAGGGTATGTCCTGTTGCAAGGCCTGTCCTGTTGCAAGGTCTCTCCTGTTGCAAGGTCTGTCCTGTTGAAAGATCTGTCCTGTTGCAAGATGTGTCCTGTTGCAGAAGGTCTGTCCTGTTGCGACCCAACGGTGGTGGTCGCCTCGCGCGACCATCCTGTTGCCCGTGTCTGTCTTGTTGCAAGATCTGTCCTGTTGCAAGATTTGTCCTGTTGTAAGATCTGTCCTGTTGCAAGATCTGTCCTGTTGCAAGATTTGTCCTGTTGTAAGATCTGTCCTGTTGCAAGACCTGTCCTGTTGCAGGGCCTGTCCTTTGCAAGATCTGTCCTGTTGCAAGATCTGTCCTGTTGCAGAAGGTCTGTCCTGTTGCAAGCTTTGTCCTGTTGCAAAATCTGTCCTGTTGCAAGATCTGTCCTGTTGTAAGATCTGTCCTGTTGCAAGATTTGTCCTGTTGTAAGATCTGTCCTGTTGCAAGATCTGTCCTGTTGCAGGGCCTGTCCTGTTGCAAGATCCGTCCTGTTGCAAGATCTGACCTGTTGCAAGCTTTGTCTTGTTGCAAGACCTGTCCTGTTGTAAGATCTGTCCTGTTGCAAGATTTGTCCTGTTGCAGTGCCTGTCCTGTTGCAAGATCTGTCCTGTTGCAAGCTTTGTCCTGTTGCAAGATCTGTCCTGTTGCAAGATCTGTCCTGTTGCAGGGCCTGTCCTGTTGCAAGATCTGTCCTGTTGCAGGGTCTGTCCTGTTGCAAGATTTGTCCTGTTGCAAGATCTGTCCTGTTGCAAGATTTGTCCTGTTGCAAAATCTGTCCTGTTGCAAGGTCTGTCCTGTTGCAAAATCTGTCCTGCTGCAAGGTCTGCCTTGTTGCAAGATCTGTCCTGTTGCAAAATCTGTCCTGTTGCAAGATTTGTCCTGTTGCAAGATTTGTCCTGTTGCAAAATCTGTCCTGTTGCAAGGTCTGTCCTGTTGGACGATCTGTCCTGTTGCAAGATGTGTCCTGTTGCAAAATCTGTCCTGTTGCAGAAGGTCTGTCCTGTTGCGAGCCAATGGCGCTTGTCGCCTCGCGCGACCATCCTGTTGCAAAGTCTGTACTGTTGCAACTTGTCCTGTTGCAGAAAGTCTGTCCTGTTGTAAGCCAACAGCGCTGACTGCCTCGCGAACGCGCCGTACAAAGCGGCGCGCAAAACAAATGCTAGAGAGCGGGCCGATTGTCCTGTTGCAAGATCTGTCCTGTTGCAAACGAAATAGTCGCTGAAGCGGCTTGAATTGCCTGCGCGAACATTGTCGTACTGTTCGGCTCTGTTGCAAATGCACATTGCAAGGTTCTCTGCTGTACCGCGCACTGCCGCACTGTTCGCTTTGCAAGACTCTGCTACGGTGCATTGCCGTACCGTTCAGGCAAAGCCTGCGTTGAAGGCAGGCAGCAACAGGCGACGCTGGCCGTGCAGCGATTGATTCTCTGCGGTCGATCGATCGAAGCGAGCGAGCTTCTCTGCGGGACGCCGCTGGCGTCCTGCTGGCTTCCCAGCGCGTGCGTGCTGAAGCGTCGCGTGGCGAAGTGCTAGCGAGGCAAGCGCATGCTGAAGCGTCGCGTGGCGAAGTGCTAGGGAGGCAAGCGTACTCAGACAGACGGACAAAAGGCCTCTTTGGCATAGTAATCACTAGCCGTTCCTTCCTGTTGCAGAAGAATTCCTGAGATCTGAATAGCATGAAATGTAGCCGTCAATGGCCGTAATGTCCTGTTGCATGATCTGTCCTGTTCAAGGTCTGTCCGTTGCAAGGTCGGTCCCGTTGTGAGCCAACGGTGCTGGTCGCCTCGCACGCGCGCCGCAACGTCGGTCCTGTTCATTGTCAAGGTCTGACCTGTTGCAAGATTTGTCCTGTTGAAAAGTCTGTCCAATTGTAGGGTATGTCCTGTTGCAAGGCCTGTCCTGTTGCAAGGTCTGTCCTGTTGCAAGGTCTCTCTTGTTGCAAGGTCTGTCCTGTTGAAAGATCTGTCCTGTTGAAAGGTCTGTCCTGTTGCAGGGTCTGCCCTGTTGCAAGATTTGTCCTGTTGCAAGATCTATCCTGTTGCAAGATCTGTCCTGTTGCAAAATCTGTCCTGTTGCAAGATTTGTCCTGTTGCAAAATCTGTCCTGTTGTAAGATCTGTCCTGTTGCAAGATCCGTCCTGTTGCAGGGTCTGTCCTGTTGCAAGATCTGTCCTGTTGCAGGGTCTGTCCTGTTGCAAGATTTGTCCTGTTGCAAGATCTGTCCTGTTGCAAGATCTGTCCTGTTGCAAGATTTGTCCTGAGCAAAATCTGTCCTCTTGCAAGGTCTGTCCTGTTGCAAGATCTGTCCTGTTGAGAAATCTGTCCTGTTGCAAGATTTGTCCTGTTGCAAGATTTGTCCTGTTGCAAAATCTGTCCTGTTGCAAGGTCTGTCCTGTTGCATGATCTGTCCTGTTGCAAGATGTGTACTGTTGCAAAATCTGTTCTGTTGCAGAAGGTCTGTCCTGTTGCGAGCCAATGGCGCTGGTCGCCTCGCGCGACCATCTTGTTGCAAGATCTGTCCTGTTGCAAGATCTGTCCTGCTGCAGGGTCTGTCCTGTTGCAAGATCTGTCCTGCTGCAGGGTCTGTCCTGTTGCAAGATTTGTCCAGTTGCAACATTTGTCCTGTTGCAGAAAGTCTGTCCTGTTGCAAGCCAACAGCGCTGACTGCCTCGCGAACGCGCCGTACAAAGCGCCGCGCAAAACAAATTATAGAAAGCGGGCAGATTTTCCCGTTGCAAGATCTGTCCTGTTGCAAGATTTGCCCTGTTGCAAAATCTGTCCTGTTGCAAAGGTCTGTCCTGTTGCGAGCCAACGGCGCGGGTCGCCTCGCGCGACGATCCTGTTGTAACGTCTGTACTGTTGCAGCGTCCTGTTGCAGAAAGTCTGTCCTGTTGCAAGCTAATGGCGCTGACTGCCTCGCGAACGCGCCGTACAAATTGGCGTGCAAAACAAATGCTAGAGAGCGGGCCGATTGTCCAGTTGCAAGATCTGTCTTGTTGCAAGCGAAGTAGTCGCTGAAGCGGCCAGAATTGCCTGCGCGAGCATTCGACTCTGTTGCAATTGCACATTGTAAGGTTCTCTGCTGTACCGCGCACTGCCGCACTGTTCGCTTTTGCAAGGCTCTGATAGGTACCGTGCATTGCCGTACTGTTCAGGCAAAGCCTGCGTTGAAGGCAAGATCGCCCAAGATCGCCTTCCTACGACGTTCCAACGCCGAGATCTGAGAGCGTAACGAACGAACAAACGAACGGACGCACGCACGATAAGCTCTCGTAGGGGTTCGCCCGGCTGAGGCCGGGCGAAAAAATGCGCGCGGTAACGGCACATATTAAACCAAATAGCGCAATATGTCGGGGTATCACTTCTAGCGCAGTTCGACTTGCCTAATAGGTGTAATGCCTTCGTATACTGTAGTCCCAACAAGTCGGAGTGCTTCTACGTATGTATGCAGGGGCTCCTGCACGTAATCCTTGTCTAAGGTCATTCGCTTTATTTTGATGAGCAGTTTCGATGAGCAGCTACCCTAACTTCCATTGGGACGACGTTCGGTCTATACGATCGATCTATGTACATTGTACGTGTTGCTGTTCTCAATGTGCAGTCACCTTGTGGAGAAATTTGACGAAAATGAAGCTGCACTCTTTGACCGAAAACTCGAGGTAGGTATGGACTATCGTAGCACGCAAGCGAAGCTTAAATTTGAAACAAAACAAATTGTAACGATGAAACAAATATTCACACAAAAGAGGTCACCTGCGTCGCTTTTCAATTGGAACAAAGTTTGAATTGTTTTCCGTCCAACTTTGAGTATACTACATGAAAACTCTGACATTCTGTCGCGCCTTGATATTCGCGCATCGAAATGTAAGTAAAGATCGAGAATGGTCGAGTGGTTAGTATCCTTGACTTGTGATCAATAGGTCGTTGGTTCAAATCTGGCGTCGGGCACAAAGTTTTTGTCATGTCTTTTTACATATTTTTCTGTGCGGACAGAGAGATATGCGTTCGCGCCGGCTGTTTATGCGGCTCCAAAGAAGAATTGAGGCGCTTTTAACGTTTTCCGAGGTTATTCCAACGTTATAGAGTCAGGTTATCGAATCCGCGATTTAGGTTATCGATTACCTTCAATGGGTGACTTCTAATTGAGGTTATTGGGGTGCCGGGGAATTCGATAACCTGGTCTAACCTACCAGGTTATTTTAAGGTTATAGGTTATCGAATCCTAATTGCCCATGTTGTTGCGCTTGCTGAGCACACTGTTTGTGTCTATTTCAAGCTCAGTGCTCTGCCTGTGTACGAGCCAGACAATACAATTTCTGCCGGCAACAGTGCTGTGTCAAAACTAGTTTGTGCGCCTGGCAATTCAGTTGGAAGCCATCTGCTTTCCAGGGCATTATTACAGTATGCCTCTGAATACTGAAGCACACATTCCTACTGCATTGTAAGACCAAGACGCCAATCGTTGTTGTTATTGACGGCAAAAGGTTAACGTTCTGACTGGGACTCGAACCCAGGTTACCTCTGCATAACCAGATTTGTTCTGGAAGAGGCGTGCTACCAACTGCACCACCAGAACGGTCGAACGGTCGACGCAAATCCGCCATTTAAGCGCGTGGATTCGAGCTGTTTTTAAACAATTTACCGCAAACGGGTCTCGAACGGAACGGGTCGCCACGTGGATCAGGGCCGGTTCTCGTCATGTTTGGGTCTCGAACGGAACGGGTAGCTACGAATCGTCATGGTCGGGTCTCGAACGGATCGGACCGGTTCTCGCTCTGTCCCACTCGCCGCAGGATAATTACCCATTGTATCGAGCCGACCTATTGTATCGAGCCGACCTATTGTATCGAGCCGCCCCATTGTTCGGGCCGTGACGTAGGCACATTCCTAACATTCCTGAATGCTCCTGGAGTACCACACCTACTTTTGAGAAGGAGGGAGGGACAGGGGTAAGAGAGGGGCAGGGGTAGGGAGGCGGAGGGAGAGAGGGAGTGAGAGACGTGGAGGGAGGGAGGGAGGGAGGAGCGCACAGAAGCAAAACAGACAAAGAATTAACCTGGCAGTGACACTGGCTGTGGTTTGTAGCGTCGTTTCAAGTGGCGCGTTTTGCCAAGTTGATATGACGACTGACTGTCCGTTCGAGACCCGGTCGAAACGACGAGAATCTACAGTAAATTCCGCGCGGGCGACTTACAATACATAAGAGCCAATGTCTGAGAAACTCGCGTTTCGTTCTTAAGAGGTTGGACAAGTTGAAAAATTCAAATTCGAGTTTGGGCGTGGAGGTGGTAGAGGGATCGAAGTTATGAAGAGTGCCACAAACCTTACCTCTCTATGTCGCCTACTTCTCGAGATATTGCCTAATCTCTGAACCCATGTCACACAATTTGCGAAATTTTTGAGTTTTCAAACCGCGCGGACATTTGGGCCTGTAACTCGAGAACGGCTGACCCGATTCACACGATTCCTTCACCAGCGAAATGAGAAGACCCAGGCGCTTCGATCCCTATGCCATGCGCCACTATTTTCCACTACGCGGCCGCGTGGCGCGCCAACAAACACGAGAAAACGTGGAAACAAAAATAGTGATTTTTATACTCCACAAAAAAGTGTGGAGTATATAGCGTTTGTGCGCGAAACGCAGAAAATTACAACGGATGTAGCTCGCGCGTAAAGCGGCCGATTTCCAAACGGTCTTTTGCGTTGGGTGGGCCTAGTAAGTGGGCAGGGTGGACACCAAACGGGGTCACGCTGCGGGACCCCGTTGGCGGGAAATTCAAAAATTTAAATTTTCAAAGTACTGAAAAATGGGTTACACAGGGTAGAACTCGAGAAAGTTGCATATAATGGTATATACTATCTTTTGATATGTTGTAGTACTCGATAGTGCCGAACACGCAAAAAAAGAATTAGATCGCTCCGGGACCCATTTTGGCGCCAAATTTGGAAAAATCGCGACTTTTTGCCCCGGTCGAATTTGACGGGCTGCTTGCGAGCTAGGTAGCAGCTAGAGCGGCGAGACCACTCTTGGTGCTCCTTCCCAGATGTCCTCTGAATGAGCCATGAACGGAGCAAATCGGGCGAAACACAAAAAACTTTCTTACACTGCGACTTTTTCGACTCCGGGGTCGAAAATTGCGATTTTCGCATTTCGGCGAGCAATACGTAACTGAACGAAGAGGTACATATAACGTATTGCTCACTGATAAAGGCACTTGTATGCCACAGCTAAGACACTGAAACGCCAACTGGCTTGGCTGTCTACAGGTGTCTACATGTCAAGTTTGGTGTTATCAAAGTCACTGAATGCTCAGTCAGCTGTCAGAGAGAGGCCACTATTTCATTGGCTAATACTAAGAATTACAGAATTTTGACTCTCATTGCCTTGTTAGGCATCCGCTCACAAAGCCTGTGAATAATTTCTTTGGGTTCTTTTGGCTTTCAGTGCACTTCCACAGAAACGCACGAACCCACAGAATTTGTGTAGACATGTAGACATGTAGACAGGCTCCCGCACATGGTGCGACGTGACACCAATTATCGGCTACATGCCTCTCCGTTAGGTACACTTTTCAAAATTGCGCGAAAATTCTTTGGAACGCACTTTTTCGGACACTCAATTCTGTCTGCTAGGCCACCCAGATTTGACAGGTCATGAATTCGCATTCCGCAGACGATTGAGTCGCTGCAAAAACTCAGGCGTGCACTCCTCTCTCAATATAGTGGGATTTTATAGGCTGTAATTTTGTGGGCTGCCCCCCAGACTGCGCGGCGCCCCATGGCATGCGTATTGCGTAATTTACGACGTCATCCGATTGCGAAAGCGGAGAAATTGCTGAGAAATTTGGGGCGCAAATGTTTTCGCGATTACTCGGTCTAGTCTCGCGCCAGTGAGAGAAGATCAAAGACGCCGCGCCGCGCAAGCGCTCAAATCGTCATTTTCATTCCAATGCAAAGACAAACGCATTTGTCCGTTAAACAGACGCATTCTTCTGTCATACAGAGTGTAACTTTAGCCAAGCGTCTATCATTCACAACATTGTGTTCACTCGAATCGCCTCTCCGCAGCCCCAAAGCGCAACAACATCAACATCTTCTGTTTGCAGCCCGCTTCTACATCGACCAGTACGAACCCGAGGAGCTAAAGGTTTACAACGACTGTCCCATGACAAGGGCCACCTTCACCGAAAAGGCCGTGCAAGCAATGGACCCCATGGTGATTGAGGTGGTAGTTTTTTTAAAATTTGTGACAAGAATCACAACTTTCCACTCAAAACCCCACAAATTCAAATCCGCTGCAGGCCGCCGGCCCAAAAGACGCCACGGAGTTCAGCGGCATACCGTATCCCACAGAGCCAGGGTGCAGTGACCTGAAGAGCCCCTGCGACCACTGCTGTCATCAGATCACCTGCAGTCTCAGCGACTACGAGCACAAAGTCAGATGCCTGCCCAGATGCCGCGTCATGCAGAGGAAGCTCTCGGGCTTCAGATATCAGTGTGAGTTGTGGGGGGATACTGTAGTGAGGGGGCGGCGTGGATTAGCAGCTTTCCAACGGGCTCTGGTAGCGTTCGCGCTTATTGGTTCTGCAATCCACAGACATTCTACAGTCTATAGAATCAGATTTTTAAGCTTAAGCTTAGGCTTACGCTCAAGTTTAGGCCAAGAATTAATTGAATCACATTATCGCATCTAAAAAAGTGCGCACGCGTCCTGTCTTTGTTTCTCGACCGTCGAGCGCGTTTTAGAAACTACGCAGCGAGGCAAATTTGATATTTTGCGCTGTTCAACCGATCGTATCACAGAGGATTTCAGTCCGCTTTTCCCATGAGCTACATGTTGTTTACGATCCTCTTGCAAGTTGCAACACGATCTCACCAAAAAACTCCCGCGAAACTATTCACTGCTCGCCAATTGTTCGCACGCCCCGCGACAACAGTTGGCAACAACGCAAATTCCTACTTCCCACCAAAAAACTTGTCCCATCACCCGCTGTTGTGCACCGCTAGGCTGCGCGCTCGCGCTTGTGAACCTGCCAGCGTCATTAATCAACAGGCGAAAACGATCCTTTGCGCTATCGCTCGCGCATCCACCCAGCCGTGCGCCTTTGTGACACCGCTGTGGAATTTGCGCGCGAGTCTCACGCATTGTTGAAAATCGAGGAAGCGTGAGACTAACGGTGCACGCACACGCTCGAGGCTGCGGAAAATTGTCTCTCTAAACTAGAGGAAGGAGGAAGGGGCGTGAAGCACACACACGCGGCACCAGGGTCCACCCCCCCCCCTCCCCTCTCCCCGCCCAAAGTTACGATATCCCTCTCCGTTTGGATAGGGCGCTACGTGGTGACGACGCACCAACGCAAACGCAAACCAAAATAAGGGGTGGTTGGTTTGTTTTGGTTGTGGGCTTTGGTTTGTGAGGTTTTTGTTTGGTTTTGGGTGGTTTGTGTTGGTTTTGTTTTTATGATTTTTGACTATAAAAAGATGGAATTGAATACGGTTGTGAGCATGATTGATGTTGGCTGCGTGAGCTTTCGAGTGATGCGCTTTGGCGAGTGCCGATATAACATTGCGTTTTCTCGCGTTTTGGTTTGTAGCCCTTCTGATTTGATTTTTGTTGTCGGATTCTTGCTCGGAGGTCGAGCGCTTCTTTTGATATGCGATTCGACTAGGTTCGATGAAGTTTTGACTTTTCGCGGACTCTTCGGGATATGTAGCGCGCATTTTAGATGTTATATTTGACGTCAGTTCGCGTGAGTAGTCCGAGGGTGACCGTCGATGTGTCAGCTCCAGCGACGTCGACAGCGAGTTTGCCCGAAGCAGCGTGTCGTTTCCAGTTTTCGACGCGTTTTAGTTACTGTAGCTCTCTGTTTATTTTGATTTTTGTTGTCGGATTCTTGCTCAGGAGCTCGAGCGCTTCTTTGATATGCGATTTGACTAGCTTCAGTCCTTTTGTCTTAATGGACTCCATTTGGGATATGTAGCGCGCGAGTTTGACTTATTTCAGTTTTTGAATCAGATAGCGAGAGTAGTCCGAGGGTGACCCGTCGATGTGTCGAATCACCCAGCGAGTCAGACAGCGAGTTATTAGCCCGAGCAGCGTGTCGTTTCCAGTTTTCGGCGTTTTGGTTACTGTAGCTCTATGTTTACTTTTGACTTTTTGTTGTCGGTTCGTGCTCAGGAGCTCGAGCGCTTCATTTTGATATGCGATTTGCTAGGTTCCTTTTGTCTTTGGCCCTACTTTGGGATACTGTAGCGCGCGATTTTGACTTTTTTCGTTTCGCTTCAGATAGCTAGAGGAGTTCGCGCGCTTTGCGATGTCTCTCCGTCCTGTCAGGAGCGAGTTATTAGCCCGAGCGCAGCGTGAGTGTGTGTGCGTGTGTGTGTGTGTGTGTCGCCGCCGCCGGCTCTTGATATGTTCGCTCGGCTGGGCCCGAATCAGCGCGCTTGACAAGTTTTCCACTTTCAGTTGCCGTATCCTGAGTCTTGACCTTGATGAGCTCGCACTCGCAGCTACCGTACCCACTGATTGCAGACTACTTCCCGGCAAAGGCCTGGGACAAACGCCAAGAATACCAGGACGAAAACTTCGCCGACGACCCCAGGAGCAGCTGTCTAGAAACTCGCTATTTCTACCAGTGGCTCAGCCACCAGGACGAATTCTCCCTCGTAAGGAGAACGTGATGATGACCAGAATTCTCAAAATTCCCGATTTCGATGACATTTTGCTTTCATTGAACGTGTGCTGAGTCCCAAAGCGATCCGTGTTTGTTGCGTGATGGTACGGTATGACGAACGAGCGACAGTGGCGCCTCGTGACGCCGTGGTAATGAGTGGTATAGTCGTTTGTTGGATATTGTAGGTGTTTTGCCGGCGCGTAGAGTTTAGTCCGTGGCGCGTGGCTTTAGACTGCGTGTGTGTGGCTTCTGGCGCATGTTGCGCAGTGTTGCTTGTGGTTATTTCTGTAAGTTGAGTGCGCTTATGTGGCGGTCAAAATTTGCAAATGTCGATAAGCGTATCAAATGAAATTCAGCTATTTTGACTGCCACAGTTTCATCTGTTCATTCCAGAGTGTTGCCACTCTCACTCAAGAGTGATGTGCTGTATCTGTACTGCGTGCAACCGGTGTCGTTGTACACTTGTTGGTAGGTACGCACGCGCGTACCCACTTTGACTGCTCAGTGCGCTCTTAATGCGAACGAAACTCAATGACTCACTGCGTCCAATTTGAACGTGGCTGAGACGACGCAGGCTTTTAGTAACCAGGAAACCTACCATAAGTGACGCAATCTGTCAGAAGGTGGGGGAGGATGTACAGTAGTCTATGTATGTCATAAAAGGGCATTTGAACTTTGAAGTCCGAGCACTGACAAGTGATACGTGACACTCCTTGAGTGTCAGATAGGCACTCCGCGTGATTGTTTTAGCAGACGGGGGCACAGAAACTCCAACAAGTGTTGCATTCCCGTTTAATTTGTTTGTTCCCTTCCCAATTTATTCAGTGTAGAAGTAGGGTCTATAGCCCGGGGTGGGCCTAAGCAGATGCCATACACTTAGAGGCCGATGTGGCGCAAGCAACGCGTTGGAGCAGGCTACTGACGACGATGAGCGTAGGCTGTACTGACCACTGGCTGTCTATAGCCACTCACAATGTAGAATGCCAGCGGCGCCTCAATTGCACAGGCGCACCTTATCTACGCTACACAGCGGGGGCTCCCCTGGGGTGGACGGCGTCGGTGGACGTAGCGCTACAGTACGGTGCTCCTATAACTCGGTTCGATTGCGCGTGCGTAGACGCCTTTCTCAGCGCGTCTAATATGGACGGCGTACTGTAGGCGCAGCAAAATCAATGGCGGACGGTATTTTCGGGAGTTCGCGAAATTTTACAGAGCGTGAGTATTCGGCCAAAATCAGGCTAAATACACCGCAAATCGCCAAACAAACGACGGATTCGCGTTCTGCGGCGTCAGAAAGCCCAGATACAACTGTCAACGCGATTTTGAAAATTCGACCCCGAGACCCAATTTTTGGC
Organism: Linhomoeus sp. GSCO2_2; assembly: GCA_030248115.1. Classification (NCBI taxonomy): domain Eukaryota; kingdom Metazoa; phylum Nematoda; class Chromadorea; order Monhysterida; family Linhomoeidae; genus Linhomoeus; species Linhomoeus sp. GSCO2_2. The sequence continues at coordinate 2,988 of JASAMZ010005103.1, read as the reverse complement.
CGGCCGGGTGCCGAAAGCAGGGTAAATGCATCCAAAATCGCGAAACAAGCACCGGATTTGTGATCAGCGACGTCGAAAACCCCCAAAACAAGTGAAAACTCAATTTCGAAAATTTGACCCCGGGATTCAAAAATTCGGCGCGGCCGGGGTGCGGTACCTCAAAATGGTCAATACAGTTCGTCAACATCAGACCTACTTTTGACCCTGAACACGTTGCAATGGTCAATTTGCCGCTAAAAAGCACGCCTTCCGGCCCAAAAATCCATTCAAAGTCAAAAATCCGGATTTTCCGCTCAAGACCCGGGACCTTTGTCACCGCGGATCTCCCGAACGGCAAGACCGATCTCGGCGGATTTGGTCTTGATCGAAAGGCCATAGAAGGCTCTAAGTCAGAAAGAAGAGTTTCCGAGGATCCAAGTAGTGTGTGAAAGGTACATAAGCCTCATAGGCCCGTACTGAGTGCGCCAGCGGCACCCACGCACATGTGTGCGTGCATGGCAGACGAGTGGAAGGTGAGTGGAAGGCGAGTGGAAGGCAGGCGTGTTACACAAACCGGTCCTGCCTGCGTGCGTTCGACGCGCTGTGGCAGTGTAATAATTTTGATATCACGTGCTAATTAATTACGCGCCTTTGTGCGTCTGCGTCTTTATGCGTCTACGCATGTTGCGTCATGTTTACGTCTGTGCGCGTTGGCACACGTCCAAAACGGGTTTCGAAACAGCGTCCCCATGAGCCAGGCACGTATACAGTGGAGGGTTATTGCATACTGCATGTGGGTGTTGGTTGCGCGGGAGATTCAAATTCAAACTCGGCGTCACTTTCACAGTGTACATACATAGACAGGCACACGCATACGTACAGTGCGTCTAGCGCGTGTTGGGACGCGTCCAAAACCATTTTCAAATTTAAAAAAAACAGCGCCAGGCACGTGTACAGTGTGGAGGGTTGTTGCATACTGCATGTACGTGTTGGTTGCGCGGGAGATTCAAATTCAAACTCGGAGTCACTTTCACAGTGTACATAGGCAGACACACGCACACAAAAGCGCGAGTTGGGAAGTCCTCACGTCTTCTAGCGTGGCAGAGTGGTAAGAGCTTCGGCTTGCGTGCAGGAGGTCATCGGCGGTTCGAATCCCCTGGCGAGCAGTAGTTCTTTGGAACCCATAGGAGACTTCGTCTGAGCCGCGGCGCAAGCTTTTGCCATGCTTTTGCCACTTTGATGTCTGGAGCTATACCTACATCTGTGACAATGCATTGTCAGGCCGTAGCGGCCTGGTGGGCCCAACGTGCAGCCGTACGGGCCTCGCGCGGCCTAGTCTGGCCCGACGTCGGCCCATACATATGTATAGCGCAATGTGCATGGATACAGGGTAGCAGGGTAGCGTAGTGCAGCGTCGTCATCCTGTTTGCAACTCCCGCAGACGCGCGGCGCCCATTTTGGGATTTATTTGTACCCATTCTGCATTTTAGAATTCTGTCAAGACTCACAATGGCTCGCATGAAGGCAATGGCAACCAAGTTTGCCCCAGCCAAGGTTCCCAGAAAGGAGTTGGCGATCAAGGCTCCACGAAGTCAAGGGAAAGTCTACCGCGGAATGAAGCAGCCCATGCGTCGCTACCGTCCCGGTGCCATGGCTCTGCGCGAGATCCGCCAGTACCAGCGGTCCAACGACTTGCTTCTGCGCAAGCTGCCCTTCCAGCGCCTAGTTCGGGAAATCTCCACAATCTTCCGCCCCAACGTGCGCTTCCAGTGTTCTGCCATGCTAGCCCTGCAGGAGGCCAGTGAAGCTTACCTGGTGAGAGTCTTTGAGGAGACCAACCTGTGCGCTCAGCACGCCAAGAGGATCACCATTATGACCCAGGACCTGAAACTGGCCATGCGCATCCGAGGAGAGTGAGTAGTTGATCGATGCGTCATGGGTGTGGTTGTGCTGTGTTGGTAAACTAAAGTCTGTTCTTAGCGAATTAAAACTTAAACTGAGGACAAATAGTTCTCGTTCCTTATTAGGTCGAGGCACGGTAGAATTCAAAACATCACAGAACTGGCGCGCAAGCGCAAGTCTTGACGACAGCTGGAACTCGCACAGAGTGCCTGTGTAATGCATCGTAATGCAAGTAGCACTGCGCTGCGCGTTGTGCACTGTGGCTCCTGTACTATACCTACGCCTAGTCTTAGTTTCACTCGAAACTTGTATTTCGCAGTCCTTTCTTTCCACCGTTCTGTCCACAGTTCACAATGGACGGACAAAAGCCGTTTAGTTATGACCACGTGGTGGCCCTCGAAGCAGAGTTTCAAAAGGTTCAATCGAGAAACTGAAAGAATCCTAAAGTGGATTGACCCTAGCGTCGATCCCAAATGTGCAAAAGAAGACAGTATGATTTTCCGGCGTTATTTTGGTGGTTGCGACCATACTCTGAAGATTCTGCTCGATGATATTATGAGCGCCTTGGAAATACTCTAAAAGCGGTTTCGAGGAAGAATTGGCCGACGCCGCTCCCGACTGGCCAATGTTCCTGGCGACGGGCGTCTTAGGAGACCCTAAATCTCAAGCTTCCGATAGAGCAGCCGCGATGCAGAAACTGATTTAGAACCGCTCCTCGCTGAGTTTTGTTGACAACCACGCCGGGTTCCGCAATAACCCAGAGTTGACCATCGACCTCTTTGTGTGCTAAAGCCAAGGCCGCGTTCTGCTCGATGCGCAATGCCACGGGTCGTTCTTCAAGCATCCGATGTGAGTTTGTCTCAACTTCTGTCATCATAGACCATGCATAGCCTCTCCACTTTATCGTGCCACTTGATGAGCGTCTGAGAGTCTTTGTCTAACGTAGGAGTCACAACGGCGCACCTGCCCGGCATCGCTCATTGTGTAGTTGGCGGGAGCGGGAGCATTTGTGAAATTGGCCCAGGAAATTGGCTTTGGACAAGTCCGTCGCCGTGTTATGCCACTTCATGAATACCTGTCAAGAGATGGAAGAGACAGTCAGGAGCA